>KZ507950.1:53734-67983 GCA_002844005.1 Limosa lapponica baueri | reverse complement strand
TTTTCCTCTCTATTCTGCACTTCCATCATCTATGAAACAGGAATACTGACATTTTTCCTAGCCTGTAGGTGCATATTAAACCACTTCATTAGCGTTTATGGGGCAACCAAAGAGGTTCAAATGAAAAGGGCTGAAGATGCGAAACCTCGGGAGGTTGTGAGTGACTCCGAAGAGCTGGAGCCCCGGGAAGCGCCGGGGCAGGATTCCTCTGCAGGGAACACAGCGGGCACAGCAGGTGCAAGACAAGCACCAAACCAGGGGAGGGAAATGCCCTGGAAACAAATGAGACTAGGCAAAAAGCTGTGGAAAGCACCTCGGAAGCTGTCCCCAACGGAATACATCTTTTCAAATTATAATGTTAATATATATAATTTTATATATATCCATATATCAAATAATAATGTTAATATATCATAATAATGTTACAACACCGTTAGATATACCTAATGAGAAGACTTTATTTTCCCCTCACTGCCTAGAAGTTGCGCTTACTTAGGCCACTTCTTCCTATCCCCGGATCCTGGGACAGGAAAAGATGCTCCACATGGCAGCTGGAAGGGTTATTGCAGGGTTAAAATAGTAAGACTAAAATAAAACTAAATTATATAAATAAGTCTAGGAAATACTGGCTGTAGCTCAACTCCAAAACCAAAGCACCAGCCAGATTTGTTAAATAGTCATAATTACATCAAATACATCTCCATCAGCAACTTATTGTGCTGCAGAGCAGGATTAATTTAGCAAGATGATTCAAATTTTTTTTTTATGAGTGCATTTTATAATACCTGGACATTGGAGCAGTCTTCTATGTGCACAGTCCAGCAGTCAAAATTACGACCGCTATTAGGCTGCAGTTAGCTGGGTAGGAAACACTGCCCACCTCACTGCAGAAGCATGAGGATCAACCAAAACTTTTCTGTCAATCTGCTTTTTTCCCTATTTTTTTTCAGCAGAAAACTGAGTTTCTGACGGAACGGTTTCTCTGCAGCCGTTATCTGCTTTCCAAGGAAGTTCCCTCAGCAATGTTTTTCATTTTCAGTGGGTTAGATGCTGCCACAACTTTTTTTGGGGGGGTGGGAGAATTAAACCAGTTCTGTTTTGCCATTTTTCTGGCAAACGGGAACACGCTCATACCCCAGTTTGGGGTTAGTCGCTTGCCTTCTCCAGACCTGCCCGGCACAGCCCTCGTCAGCCCATTGGCCGCCTCCTTCTGCTGCTTCTCCCTGATTTATGGGAAGTGGTATTTTCCATTCTGCTGACTCAAGGTTCGCACAGCCCATCCTAACGTCTTATTTACAGCCAGGTGACCCTGAACCCGGCTCGGGCGATACTGCGGCACCTCCCGCCCACGCAGGTTTGAAGGCACCACGGACACTCCTCGCCGCAGTAACCCTCATCGTCATGGGTTTGTTCCCCATCGTCGTTGGGTTTGTTCCTTCCAAACCACGGGATTTACTCCCAGGGTGTTTAACTCCTGATTAATTCAGGTTTTCCCATCCCTGTGGCCAGGTTTGCGCAGCAGAGCCAAGGTGAGGGTGGCAGGGGGGGGTTCCCCACCCGCCCTGGTACCCACACACATCAAGGGACTTCTAATCCCTTATTGCCACCAGCCTGTGCCTTCCAGCTAATACAGAAGCTGGCCAGGATCTGATTACGTACTTCATCAGCGTTAACGACCAGATCACAGCAGCAGCAATCAATGACCCAGCAGCGGTAACCCCAGGTCCATCACCTCTCCTGCTTCCTGCCAGCTCTTCATGCTTTTACAGGAGATTTGCTGATCAACTTCAAACCAATGTTAAAGCCAATGAAGAACAATGCTTCATCCCTTCCCCCCCCCCTTTTTTTTTTTTAATTTCCTTGTCAGGGTGTTTTTCCCCAGATCACAAGAGCAGCAAAGGAAAGCTCCTGCCAACATGGACCAGCCATGGGGGCTGTCTCCGTGCTGCAACGCAATCCCTTCTCAGAAACGGCAGCGCCAAGAGGAAACCAGACACGGTCACAAGTCCGTGTCCAAGTCAAACATGTCAACATTACAAGCCCTCACAAACAAAAAAAGCTCACTTGGAAGCTACAGTCCTTCCTGCTCAAGGCTATAATAGAGTCATGTTCTCGGGCTCACCTTCATGGGGCTCAAAATAGCCCAAAAGTCCCCAGCTTCCCAGCGCCCAGCCTGGCTCCCGTGGTGGGACCATTCAGCACATCGGGAAGGCAAAAATCATCCCGGGGCACCCACAGGGTCAGAAACACGGATACAAGGTCTGCAAATCAGCCAGCCCTGGGTGAATTGAGAAGGCGACCTGGCGAGCCTGGATCTGCTTCTCCAGCTGTGTCCATTGGGATGGGGACCTGGGTGCTGCAGTCCAGCCCAAATGCCTTCTAATGGAAAGCAGGGCATGAGGAGAAGGGGGACAGGGCAATGGTGCACCCTCTGCCTGGACGTGAAGGAGACCCAGGACCAGGACTCCTACAGCCCAGAGTGTACAGTCAGCAGCACCTACAGACACAACTCCCAATCCAAAAGATCACCCGTATTCCAGCTGCATGACTTAAATAGAAAAATAGTCTTAGCCACCAGAGATATCGTCTTCTTTTTCCCACCATGTCTCCGAGGCAAAAAAACCCCAGATATTACCAAGGAGATTTCCTGGCTACAGTAGAGAAAAATCATATTATTAAACACTCACACAGGCTTTTTTGTCCCTTGTTTCGTGTATGCTCTTGGTTCTAAACAAGGGAGAACAGACAAGATAAATTAGGGGAGAAGATGTACTTCAACAAATAAATACACTTTTTGTTTTGTTTCGTTTTTTTCCTAAAACTGTCTCGATTCTGTTTATACTGGCTAGGAGACTGCATCCTCTATTCTTCTCCAACATCCCAAACAAAACCCGAGCTAATGACGTGATTCCCCTACTCAAGGTCACAGGCCTGGTTCAGCGGGAGCGTGCAGCTGAATGCTGTACCCGGGGCGGAACGCGAAACGCCATTTAAAATGGGCCAGGTACCAAAATCTTAAATAATTTGCTTCACAGGAGGAAAAGCGCTCAGGGACTGCTTTTCCCTCAGAAGAAAGGAGGCGAGCTGGAAAGCTCCTGGGTCACAGTGTGGGCTTCACCCAGAGGAAGCTGCAGGGAAAGCTGCCACGCTGCCGAAGGCAACGGCAAAGCTCCTCTCCATTGGGGTGAAACCCGGATCCTGCTCCCTCTCCTCTGGGCTACGCCCAAGGAGGAAGGAGGGGAGTTCAAAGAGAGAGAGGATGGCTCACTGCTCAGACCTGCCTGCAGAAAATAAGTGAATAAATAAATAATAAAGTCATTTCCCAGCTGAGAAACTCACCTGGGGCGTCAGAGCCTTAAAATAGCAGCCGTGGCTCTGCCCAGCCGCTCCCTGCGCACGCCGCGCACGAGGGATGCATGGGGCGGCCGGCGGGCAATCTCTCCCCAAACAAGGAAATAACCAGGAGAGGAGGAGGGTTGTTGACACAAGAAAACCTGCCTTAGCTCCCACGGCCACAGTTTGCTTGCCGAGAGAAGAAAACAAATCGGGTTTGAAGGCAGCGGTGCTGGTGATAAGGGTGGGTGGGAGATCTCGGGGTGCGGATGCAGGGGGTGCGGTACCCGGGGCTTTGCAGCATGGCTGGTGGAGACCACACGAGCACGAGTCCATCCCTCCTCTCCTGACACATCTGGCAGCTGGAGAGGGATGCCTGAGGCTGGCAGGAGCCCTCGGGGAGGAGAGAGGGGAATGGCTTTTCTGCGGGTGATTCCAGCTTCGAGTGTTTGTGAAACACTCTGTCTTGGCAGCAGGCAGAGGTCTTTCTGGAGGTGAGCTTGCATGAATCACACAAGGAAATAGAGCCTGATAGAACTGGTGAAGCTGAAATGACCACGGAGAGAGCAGCTTCTTCAAAGACGGGGATCTGTTCTTCAGCTCCAAGACCCACCCAAGACTCAGGTGTGGGAGCGACAGCGGAGGGACAGTCCCACCCCCAGCACTCTGCAGAGGACCCCGGAGGCAGAAAAAGAGCTCGTTGCCTCACGATGAGCAAGGCTGTGCTCATTTAGATGATGAGTGTGTGCTGCTGACTCTCCCCTCCGAGGCAAGAAGGAAGGGACACTCTCTCTGCTCTCCCCAGTAGACTTTGGTCATGAGGAATTACAAAGGATTTGAGTCATCACCACTGATCCATCATTCAGGGGAAAAAAAAAACCAGCTTTCTTTTCATTGCTGTATTGTGGCAGAAAAGATAAGCAGAGGGAAAAAAAAGCCACAGGGAATCCCTTGCGAGTTTCTGTACTTCATCTGTTGGGGCTAATAAAAGCAGTTACAGCTGCAGGGCTTATAGTCACACAGCTGGATGTAAAGTGACACAGTCACTGCGAGGAAATACCTCGTCAGCGCTATTAGAACAGGCTGCCCTTCGCTTTCAGACCAGCTTCTGGCCCTCCATCAACCCGGAGGGAGGTGCAGGAGCATCCTCCAAAGCAGCTCCCGTGGCCTGTCCCTCCGTGAGACCGGGTGCGTGCCCTACCTGCGCCTGCCACGCTTCCTGCACAGCACTGTTATTCACACTGTATTGGGTAACAAATTCAAGCTCTTTTAGAGACAGCTCTTCCACAGCACCTTGGTGTGCTGAGGGACCTCCCGTATTTACGCTTGCTGTCGCCGGCCTGTCACATGCTACATTTTGATTAACCACAATACTTGTTCAGCGGAAGATGATGCAAGGGCTGCATGGGAAGTGTCAGCTATTCTGTACAAAGCTGTTTATTATTTCAGAAAAGAGACTCTCAGAATGGAAGGGAGGCTGCCATGTGTACCGACCTCCTCAAGGAGGAGGCTTTTTGGCCATGCCTTTTCTTTCCTGAGAGGGAGGGGGAAATATCAGGATGCAGAAATCAGTGCGTGCCAGTGAAGGGGTGAAATGGAGCAGCGCCGTCCCTGACCCATGGTCCCGCTTTGCTGCACCCGCTTTGGGGACTGAACTCCAAGGGTTCAGCGGATAAGACAATCCTTTTCCTCTATCTAATCTCTCCTCTGCCGCGTTAATTATCTCGCCACGAGCACATGTTGGTTCTTCCACCGCTCAGTTCCTCGCCCTGGGTGGGAGTCAGCGGCCACGGTGCTGCTCGGGCTGGGGGAGCTGGTCCATCCTCCGTCCCGCGCTGCTGCCAAGGAGCAGAGGTGGCATCGCCCTCCCCAGGAAATGGGATCTTTGATCCATGCAAATAACACATGTGGAATTAAAATATCTGCCTGCTGTCTTTCATGCAGCTCGCAGTTACCCTTCTCTCCTAAGGGGCACAAAATCAGCTCAGCTTCATCAGTTCCATCACCACTAACCTCACCGGAGCCTGCCGCATCCAGGCATAGCCCAGCATACATGGCCAAAGGAAAAACTTAAACCACAGCATATCAACATACTGATAAAAACAGATGTGGGTGATAAGTAGCAACTTCTGAATGTGCATTAAAAGCAGGTGGGTATGATAACGAATCACTAGAAGCAGAGTTGTTACGATTAAACAAGAAGGCAGGGCTGGACCTGGTGTCCCTGCCCAGGGCAGGGGGGTTGGAGCAAGATGGTCTTTAAGGTCCCTTCCAACCCAAACCATTCTGTGATTCTGTGACCACCTGGTCAGTGCCAGCAGTGACCTGACCCCCTCAGCTCCGCAAAGCCCCCTCCCTGCTGGCAGAGCCCAGAGTGGCAAGCGCCGAGCAGAAAGCAGTGGCCACGGCGGTGTGCGGGGCAGAGCACCTCGGTGCCACACTGCTGCTCCAGTGACACTAATTAGAGCCGGCAACGTGACCTTTCCACCTTATGGCCTGTCTGGGAGCTATTAGCTTTTATTGCCCTCTGGAAATCATTAACTCTACATCCAAATGTCTGTCACAGACAGGAGCAGGACAAATGGGGACTGATAAACCTCAACTTTCTCCAGATTAAAACCAAATTCAGTTTTCAGACTTCGAGTATACTCTTACTCTCAAAAGCGGAATTGTGTGGTCGCCCTTCCCCCAGCAGGTACTTAATAACCCCTAATATATGCAAAAATCACCATTAGCATAAGCAGCCACGGAGACCCAGCTGCAGGTGCACGTTGCCTGTGGGACCTGCTGGCAGCCCTGCAGGACACGGACTCCTGGGGACAAACATTCCTGCAGCACCTCACCGGACTTCGGTCCAGAGACGCAAGGATGGCTCTGGTCACATTAATTAAAGCACATTGACAATGCTTTAAAACCAATTTCACACTTCTAGAAAGCAATGTCAGGCCAGTTCAGTGCTTCCCATCAGCAGGCATCACTGCCTCTGTAATGACACCAGGGTAATTAGCAGGCTGGCAGGACCCTGTCCCCCAACCTGGGCAGTCCCCCAGCATCACGGCTCGGTGAAACCCAGGACTTGAGCACCTTTAATTTCCAAGGCTCATAAGATACGTTCCCCAGGAAGGAAAAAATGCTGGTTTTTAAGCTTGCAGAAATGCTGCACGCTGCGGGACGCGGGGGTTACCATCTTTCTGTAACCCTGTGGGCAAGAGCTTTCGGCGGACAGAACACAACTAATGCTTTTCAACAGTTATTATGGGAAAGGCAGAGAAAAAAAAAAAAGCAGAGGCTCAACGTTTGACACCTCTGGATTTCCCCACTCTGCATCTTCCACCACCAGACGAGGCAAAGGCAGAAGCTGTTTCATCCGGGGAGCCAAGAGCAGACGAAGCTGCTGCGTCACGTCCAGGCGACAGCAGACACCCCCGGTTCACACCACCCTGCCTGGTGAGAATCTGCTGTTCAAGACCATCCCTTTCCCGTAAAAGAGGTGGCAGAACTGGTTCTGCAGCCCTTGGGTGACACGCCAACCTGCCGGTGGAAAACAAGGTGCTTGTAAGGGAGAGTGAGCAATCAAGGGAGCTTTATCCAGCTTAATCACTGGGTTAATTACTTGTACACCAGATGAACACTATCTAACTTGTACGACTAGTGTAAAGCCTCCTTACGTAGGGTTCACTTACAACAGGAGCCTCTCGCCCATGAAACCACAGCCCTCACTCCAGCAGCAGTGACAACGATCGCTCCCAGCTGCTGGTCCGGGTGAAGAATAGAGGGAGAAGAAGTTTCCCTGCGGCTTTCCACCAGGACAACCGAGGTCAACAAGTCACGCAAGGTGTTCCCCTTTCTCCAGGGACACGTTCTCAGCAGGGAGAAGCTTATTTGGGCTCTTAAACTTAGCAGCATAAGGATAAATTATGGGGGTATTTTGCTAAAATAAATGCAAAGGCTCCGTAAGGCAAAGGGGACTGACCCAAACTCCTCCAAAGTCACTGAGCACTTTTACCAGCAGCTTAATTGCCCCCCAGGCCAGGAAATCTCCCCTCTCCCCGCAGATTTGCAAAGGAAACAGCTCCAGGCGTTATGATGAACAAATGTACAGGCTCCTGATGGGGGAAAACCAAAACGCAATCCATACTGGGGACTTAATGGGACCTTGCATACAGAAAATAATCCTAAAAAGTGAAATAGCAAATTAAATCAGTGCAGACCCTGCTCTGCTGAAGGTTTCTCAGCTGTTTTCCCAGCGCAGAGACTCCTCCATGGCCACGCGAGAATGGCTGCGCTGGAGGAGGAAGAGATGATGCATCGATGGATTAGTGGGGATTGGCGGGCTCATTAGCAGAGTGATGTGCCCATGAATGCAAGTTCCACGCTGCAGAACGGGCAGCGAAACGGGGGTTACAGGAGTTCTGTATTGGGATGAATCCATCTGGAAGCGGTGGCTGGATCCCACCTCGGCCAATGGAGCTTCCTTCTTGTGGCCTCCGACACTGACCCCATGGGAAGGGATGGAGAGGAGGAGCCCACAGAGGTGGAGATGGCTCTGCTCCGATGGACCTCTGCAACCACCCCCTTGGCAGCCAGGGCCTGGCCAGGAGTAACTGGAGCAATTCTTATTAATCCACTGAAGAACGACTGCACGGTGAGCGTATCTGAGCTGGAGAGGGAAGAACCTGCTCGTCCCTTCCGCAACCACAGTGTGCCACCAGCGCTTGACATCTCCTTTGCCTGTTTCTTCAATCAAATCCACCTGGATTTTCTCCACCAGCCCCAGCCCCTTCCATCTCTCTTCTACAAATAATCTCCCTTCCAGGTCTCCCCCCACCTCCCCGGTGGCAGAGCTCTGCCTGCCTTCCACCACGACGCTTCATAGCAGGTACATTGAAAAGCCTGGAGCATTTATTTTTTAAAAAAAAGAAGACTGTATTTGCTTTTTTTTTTAAGCTATTGTAGCTGAGCTGGCTCCAGGATGGGGCTGTGTTTGGCAGATGTCCACGGCTGCTGCGAAGCGATAAGTGTGGCTGCCGCAGCCGCTCGCGATGAGACAGGAAAGGGTGGGATGGGTGTCAGCCCGAGAACAACCTGTGACAAACACCAGGGCAGGAGACTGACTGAAACTCCCGAGATGCTGAAAGGGCGACCGCAGACCTCCTGGGCCCACGAAGGAAAAGAAGACCCACAGAGCTGCCCGGCCCATGTTATGGGTCCCAGATCCAAATCCAGTTGTGTTTCCCATGCTTTTCTACACCTTTCTCTCCGGCCCTGCGTCAGGCGATGTAAAAGCTCTTTGCTGCCACCCCACAGACCTGAACTTGACCTCCAGTCCTGGAGATAAACTCAACGTGGGGGTGAAGCCAAGGCTTTCTGTGCAAGGGGCCCAGGACAACTAGGAGATGTGGCTCCCACGCTGCAGCTCAAAGCCTGATTTTGGCTACCAGAAGAAAAAAAAAATGGACAAAACCCAAGATGAAACCATACCCAGGCTTTCCAGACTGGGGGCTGGCAGCTGAAGGGTCGGGCCCGGAGGGCGAGAAAGTCATTGGGGGCTCAAGGTTGGCAAGGGCTTAGGGAGGATGGAGGGGCCTCCTTTGTGCCTGTCAGACAGAGTGACTGCTGTGTGCAGCAATTACTGGGGTTAAATAAGAACACAGAAACATTCTGTTGAGGAAGAGTGACTCCTCCAAGCTGCACTTCCAGCAGGGGAGAGAAAAGGAGATGGGGAAAATCAAGTGCAGAGAAGGGCAAGAAGATGGGCAGTAAAATAACACACTCTTTCAAGTGCTCCAGGCAAAGGTCTGGCACAGGATTTTGATCACAGACGGGGTAAAACTGGACTCAGTGCATTCATTTCTTCCTGACAGCTCTGACAGGACCAATAGGTCTCTACCCTCAACCTGAGATCTTCCTCTAAGACCTGTCAGAGCCACTGATCTTCTTCCAGGACCCCTCAGACCTGGAAGCTCTTCAGAGTGTCCAAGTCCCTCAAAAGAAGCAAGTGTTGGGGTCTCCAAGCTGAGCCCCTCCTTCAAACCCTTCCTCCAGATGCAGATGAAGATGTGTATCATGAAGTATCAGACCATGGTGGGTGTCTCCAATGTCTGAGACCACATGGACTGCATGACTGTGCCCCCGCCAGGTTGCCCTTTGAGCACCTTCCAGTCTCTCTACCTCTGACCCTCATCCCAGATATCTCCACACACTGGTGCTCCACAGGCTCCACGTCCTCACCCTCGCACCCTGGCCCAGGCAGAAGGTACCCGCTGCTCCCCTCGTTATTTCCGCATGAGCAATTAGCACCTGCAAAGAGAGCCTGAGAGACTGCCAGGCTCCTCCTCTCTGGGGAAAATGGGCTCTACCTGTTCTCTGCAACTGTTTTAACCCGTGTCTCGTTCCAGGCACTTGGAGACTCCTTCCCATGGGAGCTGGCTCTGGTAATCACACTGGGGGAAGGAGAGAGGAGGCAGGAGGGAAGAGTCCTTGGGTCACATCGCTTTTGGGGCAGTGCTGATCTTGACCCTGGCTGTTTCTCATTCCTGTGGACAACAGAACCTGTTTGCCATCAGGGCAGCGTAAGGGAAGCATCACGAAAGTGGAAACCTGGGTCTTGAGAGGACATTCCCCGCTGCCTTGGCCAGGAGGGATGGCAGCCCAGAGGCTGGGACACCAGGACAGCCCCCGGCAGCCTCCAGCAAACCACCAGCACAAGCAGAAAGATGAAGCCCAGCAAGGGATGCAGCGACCCGTGCTACTGCCCAGGGACCCCCCCAGGGCTCCCACCCAGCCTGCCAGGACCTCCTCCAGCCGGCACCCAGGGCCACCCGCGCTTCTCGTGGGTGCCACTGCCCTCTGCAGTCCCCAGAGGAACACGCAGCTCGCACCCACACGGCCGGGACGTCCCTCCGGCGTCCTCTCCTTCCAGCCTCACCTCACACCGGCTTCCCTACAAAGTCCCAGCCCAGAGGATAATTCATCCCTAGAAAGGCATTTACCCGCGGTGGGAGCAATGGACACGGCGCTGGGGGGAAGCAAAGCCCCTGACCCCCCCACCCTGTGCATCGCCCCGACCGGGAACCCCCCAACCCAGCCGCGGTTCCTGCAGAAGGTGCCGAGGAATGGCCGAAAGCCCGGGTACCCACTCGAATCCCTCCACCCCGGCCCTTTGCAGGAAACCTTCCCTCTTCCAGCCAGAAACCTGCCCCGCGCATCCGAGAGCGGGGCCGTGGCCACCCCCCGCCTTCGGTCACACAGTTTGGGACATGCCTGGCTCCACACGGGTGTCTCAGCCTCCGCCAGCTGCTTTAGGCTGCGTTTAAAATCAGTAAAGGCTCAGTCTGTGGAGCGTGACACGAAAGTGGAAGTCGGAGCAGTCGAGGTGAGGAGGCGGAGGAGCAGCACCGGGGGGGGAACACGCTGCAGAGGACAACAGCTTTGGCAACTCACGTAAAGGTCCTTCTTGAAGCTTTCTAGATGGCTGAGACATGGCTGGGTCTGGGTCAGGGCAGGACAGAGGGCTGGGCAGTGGCAGCTCAGAGGGAGCCACCACATCTTCAGATATCCACGGAGACGCATTGCTCCAGAGGCAGGGAGCCATCAGAACACCTTCAGTGTCTGAAGCCAGCCCTCCGGCTGGCTGCTGAGGGAAGTGACAGTGCGCAGGAGCTCCCAGGAAGCTGCAGGGGATGGTGATCCTTCACCAGCGCCGGGTTTTCCCCTTTTCCAGGCATTGGGATCATGAGGTCCCAACCAAAAGCATCTCCTGGGCCCTGCGAGGACTTGGGGAGTGTGGCATCAGGCAGATGCCTTGTCCCGTCCTGCCCCAGCTCTGGGATGGGGGATGCTGCCCCTGCACAAGTCCTGCTCCTTCTGCTCGGGGCTGGTGGACCCTCTGCAAACTAAACCCAATCCCTCCCAATCCCGTATTCCTGCTCCAGAGAGCAGAGCTCTGCACATCCAGCGAGATTCCCTGCTTTCTCCTCGTCCTGTGCCTGAGGAGACCACGCTCCCTGCCAGCTGAGAGCGAGGACCAGCTTCGGGAGAACCCCTCTGAACCCCTGCTCTGCACGCAGAGACCAGGAGAAGTCCCCAGGGAGTCTGCTGGCTGCAGGGGACTGGTTTTTGGAGGTGTCCCAGGAAGCCTGGCAGGCTGCCGGCCAGCACGGACCTTGCTCTGAGCTCGCTGGCGGGCGAGCAGCTAGGGTTTGGGATAAACAGTTCTGCTTTGAAGGCTTTTCTTGGTAAACCCGTCGGATTATTACGCGTAAAACCTACCCCCTTCACGCAAGCAGTGGGCACAGAGCCCCCGGTTTCTGCGTGGCGTTAGCACAAGCGCTGAGCAGCGTTTGCTCTGCAGCAGCAACGTTAATCGCAGAAGCCGTCTGGTCTGCGGCTTGTTTGCGAAAGAGAAAGCAGAAGATAAGAAAGGGCACGGGTGCTGAGGGCGCTGGCACCGGGTGCCCTCGCCACAGCTCAGACAGGGGCTCCCACGGCCCCCGCGCCACCCCCGCCTCCTGCCCTGCCTCCCCCTGCAGTTTTAAAAGCGCGGATAGGGGTAAGAAGGACGGCGAGGCTGGGTCTGATTCCCAGGGGGGAGAAGCGGAAGAAGGATGTTCCCTGCAGAGCTGGAGGTTCAGGTACCCACAGGCACCCACCACCTCATCCCAGCGCAGCACACTCAGCTCCCAGAACCATGAACTGGTGCTGGTTTTTCAAGACCCCATAAGCTGAACAAGAGCCTGTGGGACAAACTCATCCAACGTTTAGTTCTGCCAGAGCTTATACAAATTAATTGCTGGTAAAACTGCATCTGTGGATACAGAATCTCGAGTGCTCTGGGAGCAACATCTTGATGGAGAAACAACACCACGAACTCAGACCCTGAATGCCCAAACCCCCCAACTCACACCGATACAAGACACTTGGGCAACACAAACATGTCTCCGTTGTCCCTTGCCCCATTCCTTGCTGCAGATGCTCACTCACTGGATGAGGTTTCTCTGCTCTGCTCCAGCCTGGAATTTTCTCTCTGTGCTGGTAAAACCCTGCTCCGAGGAGAAACCCCATCGTCTCACCAGCTCCTCCGAGGTACCCACTGCTAAAATATTTATTGTGTGATCCCAGGGCTTGGCCTCATGGTCTCGTTTCTTGGGCTGAGAGAGAGCAGTGACAATAACGCTGCCGTTTCAGTGACCGGCCTAAAACACTTGATTTTCAAATGACATCGCCCAGCACTTCACATGTCCGAAGCTCAGCTCTGTGACTGCTCCCAGCACTCGGCACTTCCCAAGAGAGCATCTCCGCGGCTGCTGCTCCTGCCTGCACCGTCACCACCAACCACCCTGTTATCGGGCTCTGGAGACATCCACCTCCTCCAGCCACCGCTCTCACAGCTCCCTCCATCCCTGCTCCTGGCCACAGCTCCCTCCATCCCGGCTCCAGGGCCTGGGACCGGGATGTCGGAGCAACCTTCACTCCGCCACTGCCTGGAGCGTGTCCATGACCCTGCCCCCTTGCAGGGGAAGCAGAAGGGTGTTACTTGCTCCTCACTAAGCTACAGCTGGGCTGGGGGAAAGGCAAGCCCTGAGCGTGGCTGAGCCGTTTGATGTGTGGAGGGCTCCGTTCTCAAGGGGAGAACACGCAGAGATCACAGCTGGTGCTGTGAGCAGAGGAACAAACTGAATTTCATCTGCCAAAGGGAAGGATAAAGCCTGGGGCGCTTGGCTCTGGCAGCAGGGACCCTGTCCCCATGGGTCTCCATCCTCAGCAGCTCTCAGTCCAGTCTTGGTCCAGCCTCAGCCTCACCCCCTCGTCCCAGCCCCTCGGCTCACACACTCCCACTGGTCTCCTCTAAATCCACAGCTATTTCTCATCCCCTTCAGGTTCTTGACCTTGACCTATTCTTCCTGCTGTAGCACCACCAGTGTGTACCAGAGCTACGATTAATACTTGACCTGACATAGAACAGATGGAAATTAAGCTTTTATTTTATTCTATTGTCTTTAAATCAGCTTATATTTGGCCAAGGGATCTTTACACAATCCCTTCTGCCTCCCCAGATGCAAATCCCCTGCAGGGAGCGAGGCTGGGCAGGCAGTGCTGTTCCCAGGAAAGGTCACCAGAACTACGGCCAGCCGAGAGACGGGGGTCAAGCCTTGCCTCCCTCTTGGCTGGAATAAAATAAATAACTACAGAAACAAAAGCCAAGCCGAGGCGGACATCCAAGACAGGACGTTTTCAGCTCAGACAATTAAAGTTAGCTGAGTTCTAAGCAACTGGAAACTCGAAAACAGGAACTTGCAGTGGGATAAACTGAACAAAACCTGAGCGAGGGGCGGCAGAGCCCGGCTCCTGGGCAGCCTGGGGGAACCTGCTGCCTCCGAGGGCGCACGCACGAAAGAAAATGCCCAAATTACAATTTAAAAGTCAGACTTTCACAGGTGCCAGCTCCCAGCAGTCCGACAGTCCGGCCCTTGGGGTGCAGGGAGCCTGCGGGACCCCCGGGAGCAGCTGGATGGAAGCAGTGGGGAAGGGGGGACGGAGGAGGCTTTATCACCGTCTTATTTGCCAAAAGGGCCGTTATTTCACCCAAACTTGCACCTGCCCGCGACAGAGGAGGAGAGCACCGAGGAGCCAAGAAGGGAACCGGAGGCAACAGCTCCCCTCCATCCCCCGCAGCGACACCCCCGCCCCGGCACCCACCGGCTGCGGGCAGGCACCTATAGATCCATATGCGCTGCCTCCCGCCGGGCTCGGCCCCGCTCCCCGGCCGTACGCAGCCCCCTCCCAGCGCATCCTGACCCTCCATCCCCCCCATTCCCCTCGGCTTCCCCCCTCCCTGGAACCCGCGGAGGGTGCGCGGGGACCGGCGAGAGGACCCGCTTACCTCCGGCTGCCGTGGGGCCGGCGGGAGATGCTCC
>KZ507950.1:24254-38888 GCA_002844005.1 Limosa lapponica baueri | reverse complement strand
TTTTTTTTTTAATTTAGGACTTTAATTTAGACCCCTAACAAGAAATTACAAGGGAGAGATTTTTAAAAATATGCAAGAGGCGATTTAAGAGGAGAAGTTCTGTTATTAAAACTATCAACTCTGATCAAGCAACACTTAGAACTGAAGAATGACAGTTTTCTAGACATGTCATATTTTTGTTATTGCAAAAGATGGTACGTTTTCAGAATTTATCCCAGACTACTTACTCATCAAGTTAATGGCATTTTAACAGTCTTACAGTAAGAACATTAACAAGATGTTGATCTTGTAATCTTCCACAGAGATTCTTTTTTTTCTGTTATTTAAGTGAGGACTTCTCCTTCCTCAACCAGAAGAATCACTCTTGCCTGGCAGACCTCCATTATGTGCAAACACAATAAACTGTATACAAAGATTACTTCCTCCCTTGATTTTTCAAGTCAGCGTGACCTGAGAATGTCAAATTTAATTTCATTATGTTTAAAGACTGAATGCCTTTTGTTGGCACTGTGTACTCCTTCATGGCATGTGCAAATGGTTATCAATAAAAGTAAACTATGATTGTAGTTTCAAAACAGAGCAATTACTCACTACTTGAAACTTTTCTGAACTCCTTCTGCCTGGTCTAATACACCATCCATTACTCTGTATTAGTTCAATTTACAGTACTTTTTTCCCCTGAAACATCAGGCTGGTCCAGCAGAAGTAGCTGGATGTATCGCAGGATGCAACACACCAATAAAGAGACAAAAGCAAGCATTAGTTGAACTTAATTCCTCATCAATCTTTCTTGAGTATTCAGTTAGGGATGTTTCTTTTGGCGAGTTAGTTACTGGACACTGATTTGGGGCCCTTAACTCTTGCCCCTCAACTCAAAATATATTTTATCTCCTTAATATCTTGTAAACTGCATCTGAGCTAACGGAAACGTGAAGTCTATGTAAATTCAGGTGAAATATTTTTCTGAATGACATTTTGTTCTGAAGACCTGGATAAAATAGCAGCCTGATGCTCATGCAGACCGAACATCAGCATGTTTGCTTTTATAAATCTGCATTTTCTAGCAAAGGCAAACAGTTCTTTCCATTTGATAGGCTTCATTCTGCCTGAAGCCAAAGCTCCCAGCACACAGACTGCAGGCAGCTCCACGGCTCCCAGCCCCTTCTCGTAAATCACATGATCTTTTCTAAGCACTCTCCAGTTTTGCCACTATTTGTTGCCAAGAAACTAGCAAACAGGAAACAAAAAAAAAAAGGAGAAAACCCAAACAAACCACAAAACAAAACCAGGAACATACCGTTGATGAGAAAAAAGGACCCTGCCTTTTAGAAGCTGGATAAGCAGACAACAGAGTCCTTACCAGGACAAGCTGGAACAAGAAGCTATGAGGAGGGCAGGGAGGGGAAAACCATGATTTGAAATTAAACCTATTGTCCAAACATTTTTATCCCCCTCATACGGGATAAATCAGCCAAGCAAGCCCTATTTGTGCTCCACAGCTTGTCACCTGCTGGATCCTAACTGGTTTTGAAATCTCTGGAGGCTAAACATTGCAGGTGCTGCTCTCCAGCTGCATGGGTTCGAGGAACGCTCACAAACATGAGCTTGGAGGGGCTCCTCCATCCAGAACTCACCATCCAGCTGCAGGAGGGCCATGGGCCAGCTGGATTTCTGAGAACTTCTCTGCACTGTAAACATGCTTCCTAAAAACTCACGAGAGGCCGCAAACCTTCTACTTTACAGCTCTCCAGAAAGCAGACACGAAAACAGCGTGAACAGACCACTGACAAAGAAAAGTTTTGCACAGATGTTTTGGCCACAGCCAAACATTTACTTTTACTTTAAAAAAGTAAAAATATGGACAGGAGTTTGGCGTTTAACCAGTGCCTGCTCATTGAGCTCATTTTCTTTCAGTGTCAGAATGTGAATCTGTGTTTCTGACGGTTGACATGCAAGGATTTATTCGTAAATAAGCACCGTGTGCTCCAGCAATCAGCATTTCCCCTTGTCCAGTGTTCCCTGGAGCAACATCCCTCCTCTTGCCCCTGCCTTCTGCAAGAAGATGCCAAACCAATATTTCATTCTAAGAACAGGAGATAGAGGATGCCAGGGACAGTGACCGTCAGCAGATGTTGAAGCCAGAGCTCATTTTCCCGTCTCTTGCTGTGGTGCTGGCAATGGGTGAGTTTTCATGCCAACAGCATAATAAGGAAGGAATAAAAAAGGAGAAAAAAACCCATGTTCTAATGAAAATCCAGGGCAAAAGCTCTCAGAAGAAGCATTCTCACTCTGTTCCAGCAGGACCAGGATGTCTGTCCTACTATCTACAAATAAATCTGGACAAACAGCTTTGTTTGCACCTCAGGTAACTTCACCCCAAGCGCGCTGTTTCAATCCCAACAGCAAACACACAGTTTAATGGCTCACCATTTTCCTTAGTCTGGCACAGAGGCCTTGTAAAGCCAGTGAATATAGTGAATATACAAGGTATTTTCATGTAAACGACAAGACAATGTCAACTGTCAAGCAGAACACAATTAGGCTACTTATCAGACAGACTCCACAGATCTGCCTGGAGGTGCCCATTCTCCTGGATTATGCAAGCACTTTGTCTGTCTGCTCTTTGGAGGTCAGGTTTGGGCGAGTGTGGAACTGCTTCGACCTCTTAAGGTCACCAAGAGCTCAGACAAATGGGGGGGATCCCTGGAGGAAACAAGAAAGCGTTGGAAGAAACGGATGGGGAAGAAAAGATACCGCTGGCCACTCTCCCCGAGAGGAGCTCAAGTTTTGCTCTCCTTAACACGGAGTAGAAATTAGGAGTTGAGCACGGAATTGAACTAGAATGACATTCTTTACACTGCCAGTGGCCAGGATTAGTCCTGCGTTAGACTTTTATAGAACTATAACTATATATAGAACTAATATAATTAGGCTGTTCAGTGCAAGTATTTAATTCCCAAAGCAGTAAGTACCTCCAATTCGTTACCTTCCCCAAAAACTAGAGTTTAAAAGGAAAAAGGTGGCTGTAAACTGGATCAAAAACATGGTTGCATGAGAACACATGTTGGCATTCCCATAGGAATAGGACAGCAAGGGCTTGGCAAATCTTAATGAAGTGGGGAAGGAGTATTCTGCTCTTCAGGAAAAGGCGGACCTTTTGCCCATTTGAGAAGTACATAATACACTGCAGGCATAACTCAATTCATACTCTGGAAATTAATCACTTTACATGCCATTAAAAGGGCCAGCAAACAACTGAATGACTCTTACCTCACTAGGGTCAAATATAACATCTGGGGCTGTAATGCCGTTAGTTTTTGCAGCTTTTCGGATGATGTCTTCTGCCTCTTGAAACCTTCCCTGGGAGATCAGCCACCGCGGAGATTCCGGAATGACCCTGAAAAAAAGGAGGTTCAGAATGAGGAGGCTGCTTTTCCCCAGAAAGCACTGCTGCAGGCACCAATACGCACCGTTCTGGGTGCGAGGAGCTCAAAACTTGCTTTATCTCGCAGACATTAAAGCAACGACAACAGAAATCAGACTGACAAGAGCAGACTACCTACTGGACAAGAACAGGCTAAAATGGGTTTGTGGATTTTAGAAATACTAAAGAAACAAGCAACGACTCAGCAAAAGAGAGCAACCAAAACCTTCGAAGTATGGGAAACCAGTTTAAATAAAGAAATTCAGAAATGTGAATACAAAGCAGCACCCTGTGCATTAAGAGGCATATCCTTAGAGAGTAACACTTCTAGAATCACTAACTGTAAATACTGTCATATAAAGGCAAATCAGAAAGTAGAATTCGCCTGAGTCATGCAACTTTGTAAGAAGCTGGATGGAATCACAAACATAAATGCTGGTGTAAGTGAAGAAACACCACCACCCTGTGGACTGTTTAAACTTTACACACCACCTAAAAGTACTATTTCATTAACTCTAGAAGAAAACACAGAAGTTCCAAAAACAACTGGTTTCTCCTTCAGCTCTTAGTTCAGGCCTCCTCTTAAAGAGTTCAGGGATTTCGGCTGGTGCAGAAGGATGAGTTTTATTGATTTCATTTTTTTCCTTTGCATATGCATCACTTACTTTTACGGAAGCCTACAGAAAATGAAGAATAGGCTTTTCATGCATGCAAAAAATCTATGGACTTGCAGCTAAATGACTGGGAAGGGTAAAGGACACAACATCCATCCCTCACCTGCCGACTCCTGAATTTCTTTCGTAAAGGCCGGTTGGCTTGGAGCCTGGATCTTAAAAATCAGCAGACAGGACCTTCTGAAGACTAAGTTTTTTTGAAAATGAGTTATACTCACCACCAGAGAGGGATGCAGAGCAGCCCAGGTAACGTGAGCGCCAGCAGCAGCATCCGCCAGTCTCTGATGAAGTAAGCAAACAGCGGCAGCAACATGTAGCCGAACGCGTAAAATATGCAGACGCCCAGCGTGCAGAACAGCACACGAATCGATTTGCCAAGAATTTCTGTGCCTGTTCGAAACAACAGAGTGAAGGGTAGTATTTTAACTCAATAGCAACCGAGTAACATCAAAAAAACCTCTAATGATTGGCTTTGAAATATGCTACACTGGGTAATTACATTATCTAGCACGTTCTGCCATCCAATTTTAGAGGCACCACATCTGCTTCGTGCAGTGATCCTGCATCAACCCAGGTAAGTACAAAAGGAAGATAATCAGGCCATACAGTATTTCTGTAGCTCAAAGTAGCTAAAACTTCTATAATTCTATTTTTTTTTGGAATCTCCCATTTTACCTGAGGAGCTAAAACTACCTAACACAACACAAAACGTTCACCACACCAAACCTCAGCCTGATCTCCACAGGGTCCTCTCCAGCTCACGGAGAGAGACCGGCTTCTTTAAAGGATAATTCAGACATGCCTAAATTAAGTTCCTGACCTCTATCACCTTCTAAAGGGCTTTTTTGCTATTAGCCAAAAATCTTGCCCTTTTTGTGGTGTATACACATCACTAACAAGGGCCACTGATAGTGGAATTAACGTTGAATTAATCAGTGGAATTCCACTGACAGTGGAATTAACGCACTAACCTGAGCCAGTGCTTCCCTTCTTGATTCCCAAATCAAGAGACACTAAGAGATATAAACTTCCTTATTTCCACAGAAATGGAAGATGATGACAGAAGTCGCAGCAGGAGGTCAGCTAAACCCTGTTTTCACAGCTCAACTGCTCCTCTTTAGCCCCAAAATAATTTCTTGCCAATATTGGGTACTTGGGAGGCCACTGCAAATCATATTAATTAAAAACACCCTCCAATTAAAAAAAAAATAAATCTCAAATTCATAAGGTAACTCACATTCCCGTCTGATCAAACACGGTCTCAGTTAAACTGAAAATATACCAACCAGGAATCATTATGCCATTTAATTTTTTACTACAGGCTGTTTTAAGGAGACTTTTTAACACTTACTTATTTTTTTTCTTTTACAAGTTTTTATATCAAATAGGCATTTAGGCCCCAAAACGGACAACACAAATCCCTGAAAAAATCATGTTTTGCGCATCTTATCTTTCCATCTGGAAGACACATTTTGTTTTCAATAATCAATTTCTGGGTGTTTTTTTTTTTTTGCTTTTTCAGGATGGTAAGCCACAGATTTAATTCAGATTGCACTTGTATCAACTGGAAGCTTCCAAGGAGAGCATGAGTTATCTATCCATGTGTGCTGAGGACACACTCTTGACGGTGTTGTTTGGCAAAACAAATCAACCCTAAGCCAGTACTGAAAATGAGCAGGAAAAGCACAAGGCTAAAGACCACACGCTGTGCCCAGCAGGACTTTCGTACCGAGAACAAACGCTGCCACGTAGTTGGAGATCTGTCCCATGCCCACCAGCAGAAAGAACACCGAAAACATCTCCCAGCTGGTGGAGAAGACCTGTATGAAGCTGAAGCCGGTCTGCATCGCCAGAGTCGCAAACAGCACATTCTTCCTGCCAAACCTTCCGTGGACAGATTAAAAAAAAGAAAAAAGAAAAAAAAAAAAAAAGATTACACAACAGCATGAATGAAATCTTCAGAAACAGAACAATAAGATTACTCATATGCATACTTAGGGAGATACAAAACATCTGCAAAAAGCAGAGATTCAGCAAACATAACACAGGCACAACTATTCTAAATACATTAAAAAAACCCACTGGGAAAATAATATTCCAAGTGCTGCTGGTTAAATTGCCTTTAAGTACGTGCTGGCACGCTATTCCTTCCTTACTGACAGGATGAGCAGGGAGACAAATCATCAGGAGCAAATTATTCAAAATGCAAGAGTATGAGATGCTCCTTCCCCTCTAAGGAGCTCACAGCTTATGACAGAGATACGTTAAAAACGTTTCTGTAAAAACAGAAAAAGAAAGAAAGCTCCTAAAAAAGAGGTAAAACTCAGCTTTGTAAGATGCTATTATCAGTAAGTGATCCCACGCTGCAGTCTTCATTCCACTTGGTTAAATAAAGAATGACTTTAAGGGATTCTAGCAATGCTAGTGATGAAGTATTAAAAAAAAAAATAAATTAAACTAATCCCAACTCATCAAGCTGCTCCAAGAGCCAGCACCGATGTCCTGGCCTGGGCAGCCCCACACCACAGGCAGACTTTGTTGCCCGTGACAGGACATCTGCTGAGCCCAGGCTATCGCAACCCCACTCCAAAGTGAGGCTTGAGCAGGAGGTCTACAGTTGGGTGGCACAAGCCTCGGGGGGATCACAGCACGTTAAGAACAGAACTTGAACCTGTGAAATATTTTGTCAATCTCACTGTCGTGCCTGGCTCAGGCTTGGTGCAGGGCTTTCTGTACCAGATGGCAGCAGTAAAGCACCACGCGTGGCTTTGCTGGAGCAGTGTCCTGCTGGGGCTGCTGGATGGTGCCTTGACCATGAGCTAGCTGCGAGCAGCTACCAGAGGAACTGGCTGAGCTGTGCTGATGGCCTCCTCAACTGGGAGGGTCTGGGTGACCAGGTGAAGAAGGAGCTGCAGGAGGAAACTCCCATGATGGTGAAGGTGGGAAAGTCGTGGCTCTGGCACCTGGAGAACAGCTCCACCTGGTGAGCCACCACGGAAGACACTCAGTGTCCTCATAGCAGATGAGGAGGTGGGAGCTCTCGAATGAAGCACCCGTGCCCCGTAGCAGCACCAGGATGAAGTGTTGGAAGACTCTGCAGCGAACAGGGAACATCACCCTCCCGTGAGAGAGCAGCTGGAAGGCATGGAGCTCTGCCTGGGGATGGATGACCAGCCAGCTGAGAATGTATGGGTCAGGACTGGCAAGGAGACCAATGCTGGCACCACTGTAGGTGCTGCAGACCACCTGATCAGAAAGAAGTAAAGGAGGCCTTCTTCAGACAACCAGAGGAAGAAGGCACGTTCATGGCATGTTCAAAGGCACTGGAGATTGTGGGGGACTTCAACCACTCCAATACCTGCTGCAGGGACAAGACCCCAGCATTTTCTGAAGTTCATCAATAACAACTTCTTAACACAGATGTGTGAGGAGGTGACAAGGGGAGACACTGCTGGACCCCGTGGCGGCAAACAAGGGAGAAGTGTTTGGGGATGGAAAGGTCAGCAGCAGCTGAGGGGAAGAACAAGGCAGAAAAAGCAGGATCACAGGGAGAACAAACACTGGCCTGATCAGGGATCTGCTTGGAAAAAATCCCATGGCACAGGGCTGTGGAGAGAAGTCCAGGGGAACTGGCTGATCTTCAAGGATCATTGTCTTCAAGCTCAAGATTCGTCCAAACTGCTAAGCAGGAAACCATGCAAAGGACCTGAACGGATGCTACAAGGATTGTTTCAAACAAATAGAAAGCCTACAAGTGAATCAGCAAATTAGAGGGCCACATATTGTTCTCTGGGAATCACAGCACAGCAAATCTCAGGGAGATAATCACAAAAACTGAGCTTTAAAAGAAAACCAAACCAAAACCCCCAATCCGACAACCTGTCAACATCACAAAAAATCATGGTGTCTTCCATTTTTTCATGTTTGTACTGATAAAAAAAGAAAGCTGGTGTACTCTGGGATGAGAAATACTGGAAAAAAAGTCCCCAAAGAAGAAAGCCTTGCTTCTCTGAAGTACAGCTGAACAGCATTCATGCTTTGCAGCTGCCACAAACACAGATCATTGGACTTAGATATTGAATTTGATGAGGAGGAAAAGAAGCTACAGGTGTTTCTAAAAAGAGAATTTTAAATTTGACCTCAAAAAAAAAAAGGAAAACAAGCCTCAGGGAACTCTTTGAACACAGGCCAAAGTAATTAGAAGAGAATGTCATTGTTCTGATTTTTCCACATGAAACTTATCTCCTACACCTGTCTTCTGGCATAAAAACAGTTTGCTCCAGAAGAGATTTCACTGAAAAAATAAACAGATAAAGGCAACACTCACTAACAATCTTTGTAACATTCTGTTCTACTGCAGGACGTTTCTTCTACACACTCTGTGCACATCCAGATTAGACAGTGACAGAACAAAGACATGTTAGTAATTGCAGAAAGACACTTAGAGCAAGAATTGCAATATATACAAGAATTCCTTACAGAACAGCATCAAACAAGGAGCCAGCAGCTCTGGGGTATATACTTTACTTGTCTGACAGCTGTCCCGAGACGAAAGATCCAAGCAGGACGCCCACAAAGAACAGGGAGGTGCTGAAGGGTCCCTTCCAGTCGTTGTCACAGACAAGGTTCCACTGTGGGGAGAGAGAAGATGAAAGTCTTTCTGATAAACAGGATTTCCCCTCCCTCCCCCTGAACGCCTTGGCTGAGCCCAGATGAAAGCGCACCCTTTCTTTACACCGGCGATGGCCGAGGTGTTTCCCCTACACGTATATATGAGTGAGGGTAACATATGAGTGTATTAATTTCATAATGAGGTATACATGAGTGTATTAATTTCATAACACACCTGGTTCAGCTCCTTTTCGAAGCCTCTGCGGCCCTTCAAACTGCTGCAGTTCTGCTGGGTTTGGAAGGAGTGAGAACAGACCCCAACCTGGATTTCCCTGCATATGGGTGTTTGCCATTAAAAATTCACATTTCTAATTTAAAAGAAATTGAAGCAAGAATATAGAAAAAACCGCAACCTCCTCCTTTATTACATTTTAATATGATTTTGGGAGACTGGAAACTGTCCACTGCTCACTGGGAGCCCACCTAACATCAATTATAATCTTTGGAATACAAAGTGAAATACACACCAAACAAACCAAGATTTCCAAAAGGAAAACAAAAAAGACGACCAAGATATTTATTAAATAAAGACCGCAACAGTTCCCGATCTCCTACCCGCTTCGGTCTGATGGTTTTGAAACAGCACTCGTGTTATTTTTGTATCTATATCAGCAGCTATTAAGAGTCTTAATTTTATTTTGGTTATCTGGGGGGAAAAAAGTACATAAATATTAGGAGAAAGGACAAAACCCAGCCCATCCTGCCAGGCTCACCCGCAGCCTGCTGGTGGAGGGCAGGAGGTGCCGCAGCCCCACAGGAGAGGAATTTGGAGGCAACCAATTCTTCTGATGTGAGGCCAAAACCTCCTGAGCTTAGTTATTCAAACAGCTCCCACAGGGCCCCTCCTGATGTTTTAGGGATGGAAACTTTTAGGTTTTAATTGCTATTAAAAAAGTTGAAATGAAAAGAAAATAGTCACCCTGACCCCAATAATTAATCCCCCTTGCTCCCTCAATGCAAATAATTAAGTATAGTGTGTTTTCCTTTCAGTTTTTTTTTTTTAAATTTGTACTGGAACACCCCGTAAGATCTGTCCCTGTGTGTCCCAGCTCCACCATCCAACCCCATCCATGGTCCCACATGTGGGGACACCAGCATTTGGCTTTGTCTGCCATCGCTGCCCCCTTAAGTTAAAATTAAGCCTTTAACTCCAGGAATCTCAGGGCCCCCAGTCTATTAACAGTTCAGGCTACAACTACACCCCAGTGTGTGTTTTAAGGTTGGGGGATCACTAAAAACCCTGCACTGAACAAACAACACCAGTGAGGGGCTTCCACTGCCAGATCCCTGTGGCAAAACTCAACTGAAGCCCCACTTGCTTGATGGAAGAGCGTCCAGTTTTGAATTAGAGCTGGAAGTTTTTCTGGAGGTGAATGATGCTTATTCATCCAGGCTGCGCTCTCACCAGCGTGTGGGTAACTTTAGCTGCCAACCCTTAGACTGTCTTAGGAATTCATCTCACCATTATTATTTTTTGAGGGTCATGGGAGCAAACAAAACACACCTTTTTCCAATTTCTAACTGCATTCAAGTCATTTCTTAATCTCTCCTTGTTAACCCTGAATTTGTGTCTGAAGCACCTCTCCTTGTATCAGATTTCATAGTCCTCAGTGTTATTCTTGCACTTATTCCCCAAAGCTCTCCACCCTCACACCACCAAAAAATCCTACCTGTGTTATGAAGTATGCATCATTATGGATGCAGGTTTCAGAATCATGGCTTTCTAATGTGCTAACAAGTTTACAGCACTCCTGTAAAGGATTTAACTTGTCACAGTTATCAATATCATTTGGATTCAGAAGTGCAATTAAGATTTATAACTTAATTTATATTTATTCAACAAAAGCTGTACTTCATTATAGATTAAGGAAAGCTTGAGCAATTCTGTGACAACCACAGATGCTAACCCAGCCAGAAAGCTGCCGCAAAACCTATCTGTCACCTTGGAAATACGCAGCAAATGATCGTTATCCAATTTATATAGGCCAAGGGTTTGAGTGCTCATCATACACTTCATACGATGACATCAGGGAAACAAATACCCCTCCCAGTACAAATCTGGCATTGCCTACCCACAAAGAATCGTCTTTGTATCAACTACCGGAGCCAGACATTTTCAATAACAGAACTAAAAATCTAACTAACCAAACATCCAGCTCGGTGATTCATAGTCCCTTGTGTTCCAGCCGATCACCTCGTTAGTCAATTAACCGACCCCTCTCAGCCACCTCACGCTGTACTTTGGCACAAGGCTGTGCAACACGTGGATTTCCAAACATTGGCTCGTTGTGCCCAGAAACAAACATTTTCTTCCAACCACTGAGGTACAGCCATTACCTGGAAAAGTTTGTGGCATTAACATGTTTTGCCCTGTTCTGCCAAAAGCTTCTTGCGTTGGCAGGTGGAAAAATATCTGTCCTTAAAACAATGTGGCAATGATTACCAGCTTGTTTTTTCTGTCCACTTTTTAATAAAGCAACGTTAGGAGCTGTTATGCTGAAAATCACTTGAACCAGGCACCAAAGTGAACTTCAATATCAAATTTCCAAGGGAAAACTACCTTGGTTGTGCAATACCGGTTATTTACAGACTCCACAGATGGACGACAATCAGAACAAAGGGACTTTAAGGTCGCTTACCCCTTGCCTCAGTAAACGAATGCTTAAGTCGTCAACTTTTTAATGACTCCCCAATCTGGTCTACTATAGTGCATGTGAGTGATGGTGGCACTGCTCTTCCAGAACCATTCTGCAACCATACTCACCCCCTCAACTGTACGTTGCCCAAGAAGAAGTCACCGAAGTGTCACTGTTGGAAGCCCAGCACTGCAAAGCGCCAGGAGTAGTTACTGATTGAATCCTGCAGCTGGCCGTGCTGTTTGGACACAGCATGCCCTGACCCAGTGCTCTAAAATCATGTGCTATTTTCACTTCTTGGTATCCTTTGAGTTCGCCTGCCAGCTCCAGTGGCCTTTGCCCCAGTGAGTGAGATAAGATTAACCTCAGCAAGGTATTGATTTGGGCTCCAAACAGGAGAAAAACCTTCCAACTTTGTTTCCCGCAGCAGCTGCTGATGTTGTGAAGCATCGAGCTCCTAAACACCGGTACCCAACGCTCGAGGCACAGCACAGAGCATTCTCGCTCAGTTTTATTACAGCTTTAAAAGAAGACATCCTTTTGTTGCAGTTTATCTCCTTACTCAAACAGCTTGCAGACACTTTGGGCTGTAGCTACTTCCCGAACAATTCATCAGGTCAAGGTGATGTCCTTGTCAGCAGCCTCACGCCTAACAGCAATAATTGCTTGTGTGTCATAGCCAAGATGAGATCCACACTTCCATGAAGAATTCCTGGCCGATACCAGCCGCTGGTGAGGACAGGTGGAAAGGGGGGACAGGGAGAGAAGGACAGGCTATGAAGATGGCCAGAAGGTGTGGACAGCTTGGGCAAGAAGACAGAGGGGCACCACAAGGGAAAGGGACTGAAGCAGTTGCTTCTTAAGCACAGGTTTGGGGCCAGAGCAAGAAACAATCCTAGGGTTTTACAGTCATCACTCAAGCATCTCTTTAGGAGAGCATTTTCCAAGTTCTGCTTCATCTCTTCCCCTCTACTTTGACCTGGTGAGGCCCCATCTGGAGCACTGTGGGTGCCAGGAGGATGGGGCCAGTCTTTTTTCAGTGGTGCCCAGTGACAGGACAACAGGGAAACGGGCACAAACTTGAACATAAGAAGTTCCATCTAAACATGAGGAGGAACTTCCTCACTTTGAGGGTGGCAGAGCACTGGAACAGGCTGCCCAGGGAGGTGGTGGAGACATTCAAAACCCACCTGGACACGTTCCTGTGCAACCTGCTCTGGGTGGACCTGCTCTGGCAGGGGGTTGGACTAGATGATCTCCAGAGGTCCCTTCCAACCCCATATCGTTCTGTGATTCTGCCTTGTAAGAGATACCTGTAAGTCAGGTACCTGGAACCCCAACCCCAACCCTCTTGCTATAAGGCAAACCCAGATACAAAACTGAGAAGGAACAAAAAACCTCAACTACTCCCTCAGACCTCCTTCCTCCCAACCACATTTTATTAACTTCCAGCCTTTTATCGCAACACAACCCGAACAAGAAGCATTACTGCAGGTTTAGCTAGAATTACACTAAGCAGCTTAGGGCTCAGTGTGAGGGCAAGTGTCAGGCTGGAGAGACTGGTAATTCCTGCACTCTGTCTTACGCCTTCCCAATATTAAACTGAACTTTTAATATAACACTTCTATCCAAAATGAAAACTAGCCCACAATTTTCAGACAAGCCACAATCACAATGAAATTCAGACCCAAGATGAAATATCTGAATCCTTTAAACTGCAAAGCACGGAACAACATTCAAAGCATAAAATTATGGTATCAAACTGAAACTGCAAGGGAAGTTTAGGCAGAGGGGATGCCACGAGCCCAGCTGAAGATATTGCCATAGCCCAAGTGAAAAACATCGTTCCTCTAAGCTCTCCAGGCACTTCAAAACCTTAAAGTTTAAAGTCTAATTTCCACGTAGAGGCTCTGCATCCACTGCCCTCGTAGAACACCGCTTACCTCGAAAGGAGAGCTGGTGCTTCATGAATTATTAACAGTAAATCCTGCAGTGGCTCTCATCCAGACCCCTCATCCCGCTTCGCTTCCACTGCTATTTTGTCATCACGGTATAACTGGGGATAACAAAATTCTAGCTGCTAATAACAAGATGCCTATCTTATTTGAGCATAACGTTTGCCCAATATTTTTAATGCATCACAACATGGAAGTTGCAAATCTAATTATAGGGGAGCTCTTCAACACCTCAAAAGTTCTTGCGATACAGCATCAGAGCAAACAAATATATCCAACACCAAATATGTTTGGAAAGTTACAGGAGTAGCTGCAAGGCCCCACCAACAATGTAATTTAGGACCTCACTTGAGAAAAGGATGTTTCTCAGATTATAGAGAACCGTTCCACCACAGGAGCACTCGCGCTTCCCTAATGCCATTACTAGAACCCGAGACAACCATCAACTACAACAAATATTAAACGCTTCCAGAGCCTTACTCCGTTACGCCCCTGTGATACAATGAAGAGCCTTATAGGAAAAGGAATTTTTACAGCTATAATATATCATGCCCTCCCACTCCTGTTATCTCTTTTTTAAAAGAAACTGTTTTCTTCTCTTGCTAAGAAAAATACCCTCAACTGAAAAATGAAGTGGGATAGTCCCATGTGATAATATTTTCTTTTTAAAATCAACGTGTTCGCCAGAATTTTTGAAGCTAATCCAATGTACTGTACTCTCTCCTATCACTTGCTTCTCTCTGCAAGTAGAGGCAGGTTCTTCAAAAAAATCTCGCGGTCTCACAGCTGAGTACTTACAACCTTACATTCAGAATCTGGTCTTGTTTATACCCAAATAAATATTCTCTGCTTACTTGAGAGCTACGAGTGTTAGTAAACACCCTTTCCACTGAAAATACATTTGTATATTCCAAATACTTAATAAGCCTTAATGTAACATCTAGAACTTCTATCTAAACATAAACAGAAAGTCTGTAGCTACAAAATATACGTTCTGCTCAATTTCTCCCCTTGTAGTTGTTTTAAATGCTTACAGAGGTAAAACTTGCATAAAACAGGAAGGAAAGTGCCAAATATTTTATAATTCCAGTGAAGAAACTTAACTCTCTCCCATACATCACATCTTTGAGACGGCTAGAGAAAAAGGAGACAGGGCACTGACATCAGAAACTGAGAAACACCAGATGAGTTTTAATCTAGAAGTAAAGGCAGGATAATGGGATCATTACCCTAATTGCCCACCATACCTCTAAAAGAGCATTGTTTCCATTTTG
>KZ507949.1:49546-60926 GCA_002844005.1 Limosa lapponica baueri | reverse complement strand
GGGCTTTAGCTTTCCTAACCTGATCCCTGGCTGCTCAATTTCTCTGTATTCCTCCCCAGCTACCTATCTTTGCTTGTCTCAATATCAGGTTCCCTCCAAATCACAATAAAATTTAATGACTAGAATTTACATATCCATTTTGTAAACCTGATAAAAGATAAAAACAGCTACATACTTCATTTTTTCTCTTCTACTGTACACTCTAATATTCAAAATGCAATTAAGAGATGCAAAAGGAAAACAATTTAAGTATTCCATCTAACTGTTATATCCTAAAGAACAGTGTGAATATACTGCTAGTTTAGAAGTCATGATGCCATAAGCATGCACAGAATAGAACATTAAAAAAGAGAACACAGGTTCTTCCCAAGACTATCTTAATTTTGCATTCATATTTGCATACTGCCAAAATGCAGCACTACCAACATACCATTTCGCTAGTTGTTTTATTCCAAAACACAAATGCCTATCCTCTGTACTTCTAGTCAGCTTCAGTAATGAGATTTGGTATCATACTCGGTGACAAAAAAAAAAAAAAGTAGCTTAAAGGCTAGTTCAATCCTTGTTTGCATGTGAAGAGAAGTTTTCTTTTTTTAAGAAGCTTTTACAGCTTAAAAAGACTTTTAATTCTATAGGCTATAATGTGCAATGAAAAATCCTAAAAGTCTGTCTAATTTAATTTTCAAACCAAGGAATATCACACTCTACTTCAGCTCAACAGATTTCACTCCTCAGGGCAAAAACTAATCTCAGAAGCCGATATCCTTCAGAATACGTAAGTATTTCTTAATAAATTATTGTACAAGTAGCATTCACTGCACATGAGGATGTTGACCCTGCCATTCTTATTGTCACAAAGCACACAGCTTTGACATGATGGCACCAGCTTGCCTCCTTTTAATGCTACAGGAACCTGGGATCCCAGCAACATTGAAACACAGAATGGTTGAGGTTGGAATGGACCTCTGGAGAACATCTGGTCCAACCCCCCCTGCCATCTAGAGCCAGTTGCCTAGGACTGTGTCCAGATGGATTTTGAATATCTCTAATGTGGAAGACTCCACCACCTCTCTGCTCAACCTGTGCCAGTGATGGGTCACCCTCTAAGGAAAAATGTTTCCTGATGCTCAGACTGAAGAGTTCAGTCCAGTTCCCGTCTCTACCACTAAATCCCAGCATTATGCATTCCACCAACCAAAAGTCATGTAGCTACAAGCCAACCAGACACACTACAATGGAAAGTAAATTACATTAGTTAATTCAGAAGTAGGTTAAACAGTTATGGAATAACAAAAGCTGGTTCCCAATTCCTATGGGAAGAGAGAAGAAGATGAGCAGAAGCAAGAAAACTTGTGGATCAAGATAAAGATAGCTTAATACCTGATGGAGGCAGGGGGTGTGGCAGGGGGAATGAACAAACAAAGCCTAAGTGATGCAAAGGCAAATCACTCACCACCTCTCACAAGCAGATCAACAGAAGCTAATCTCCAAGCAACAACCATCTCTGAAGACACCCTCCAACCCTCTCTTTGTTACTGCTGAGCACGACATTATGTGGCACAGAACTCCCCTTCAGCCAGCCCAGGTCCTGGCTGTGTCCCCTCCCCACTTTTTGCCTACCTGCAGCCTACTCAGGGCTGGGGTGTTGAGAAAAAGAGAAAGCCTTGATGCTGTGCTAGCAGTGCTCAGCAATAGCCAAAACACTGGTGGCAATAGCCATCAACACTTTTAGTCACAAATGCAAAGCACAGCCCTATAGGGGCTGTTGTGAAGAAAGATAACTGTTCATCGGGAGATCAATGTAAAAGTTCTAATGCATGTAAGGAACCAGTTAAAGACAAGACATTATTCACAAAGTTTCATATTATGCAGTCTTGAAGCAGATTTAATTAAAACAACTATATTAATGGCAAGGCACAAGAAGGTATCTAAAAGTGTACTCATATCAGAAAAAGAAGTACTGTCAATACACGTGAAGAAAACAAGGTTCAGACAAGACAAACCAACTGAACTGAAGCACAGTGATAAAATGAAGGCAAGTAATTCAAAAGGTAACATCTGAATGCAGTCATGCTATGTAAGAACAATATTAACACATCTGTATATCTTCAGACAATGTCATGCCCTGTCTTTTTCGTTAGGATTTTATACAATGCTAAGAATTCAATCAGACAAAAGATACTGAACATTACTTGGAGCTTTTTGGTTTTTTTTTTGTTTTTTTTTAAACTGAGCTTTTTATACAATTATTAAAAATGGCATTTAAAGTCATTACAATTGAAAGAGAAAATGATGCAGGTTAATATCCAGTCATAACAAGTTCCCATTCCTCACTCATTCGGTGAGTGGTCAAAACGTGGACATCATATTCCTCCTTAAGTGAAGGAAATGGTCAAAAAATCATTACTGACTCAGAGAAAATAAAAGTCAACCTTTCAATTAAAAATATTAAGTTGCATGCAAGGTTCTTCCTTTGCATCAGAAGTTGGAAAAGAAGTTATAAAGGATGGAATAATAAACAAAAAATATCATCAGCCATAGTTTGAATGAATGTGGTCAAACCTATGGAAGGCTGTGAGGAAGAGGCTGTGTAAGGAAAATTTCAACTTCCTTCTCCATAGAAGATCAAGCTGATGATACCACTGCTTTTTATTCTACTTTTGCTGTCTAAAGTATAGTTTTTTCTTCCTAATCAACATATTGTACCCATCCCCATTTGTAGCATGTCCTCAATAATCAAAACACAGCAATTAAAAAGGTAATTGTTTTTAGCTGTGGTTTTGGTTTTTTGGTTTTGTTGTGTTGGGCTTTTTTTTTCAGAGTACTGTTAATCAACAAACATCAGGGCAATGACCTATGAGCTCTGAAACAGATGTTTCTTTGAAGACATAATTGACTATCTAGCATAATGAACAAAATGCTGGCAACAAAAGGAAAAAAACGCCCAGGTTACCTAAATGCTTCCCAGAGATCACAGAAAGGGGAATAAATGGGAAATCATCAAGATAAAATAGTTGATATGATCATTACTATAATTAAGAATCTATCAAGTTAGCATTATTTAGAAGCAAACAGAGCTGCTGAAAGAAAGGGTGACAGACTCAAAATGGATGCCAAAATATAAGCACTAGTTCCACTGAGGATTTGGAATATCTCCCTTTTAGGACGAAATCTGTTTCATACATGCAAATAGCCTATGCTTACCAATCCAGAGGTGGACTGAATTAATATGTAGTCAAAAAAACTTCAACAGTTATTCAGAATTAAAAGTGCCACAAGCAGGAGCCCTCTCACTTCTTGCAGCAGTGAGCTGCTGTGGTCAAAGGATCAATACTTCAGTCCTTCAGTGTCTGAGGGTACTGACGAAGAGTAAAGGACTTCACCTATTTCATTTACCACAAACACAACAGGAATATTGCATCCATCTCTCTCTATTTCAATTGATGACAGATGCTCAGTTTATCCAAGTCAAGGTTAAGTGGCCTCTCTTGAATGTCTGACTGTGGAAACTGATGACTACCTCTTTAGTATAGCAGACAAAAGGTCTATTTTGTCTCAAAACCAGATAAAATCAGTTTAGCAAAGAAAGGTATTTTTAAAAAACAAATAAGAGAATAACTAGCCACCAGAGCAATCAAGGATTACTCTGGATTCACAAGTCACCCTTAACCCCGCAAAAATTGGAAAACATCTCCTATAGGATACACACATCTAAAAGATATTACATTTTGGGAAGTAGTCTTATCTGTCTCATAGACAATATTCAGCATATTAACCATGTTACTTTGGGTCTAGGATTTATTAAAGTCCCACTATGATGCACCTCTGCTCACACAGTTCCCATCACCCAGTGTCACCACTTCTCTGAACCCTTAAAGGCTGGGGGACTGACTGTCATCTTCCAGGTGGTAACTAACTCTACTGATTGCAAGGAACACGGGAGAAAATCTCTCAGAGCTAAGAGCACTTAAAACCTTGTCACGCTCTAAACTAGATGTCAGCGTAACAATGTTCGTCGCCCTTTCACAAGTGCAGACATTCTCCCAACTCCTTTGCCCAGTCAAGCACCCACCTTTCCATTCAGTCACCACTGGCCCAACTCATCAGAAAGGTAATTAACCTTCAATTTTCAGTACTACCTCTTTCCTCTCAGATGTCCATTTACTAGGAGCACAGAAGGAGCAACAACGCAATTAGCAGCTACAGTGTGTGTGTGTGTGTAGCAGTTAGTTTTGGGTTTGGCTGGTTTTTTGTTTTGTTTTACAAAGAGGGAAGGAGCCAATTCACCTCTCAGCACTCCTAAGAAAACTACTCACACTATCTCACTTTAAGCTTCCTCTCAAGGTCCACTTAAAAGAACTTCACCAATTTTCTGTACGTGAGAAGACTCAGCTGTCTCAGTGACAGCAGAGATTATTCCATGGTAATGACCATGGGTTTTTTCAGTCCTTTACATATATTAAATATCAGTGCTTTCATGAAATACAGAAATGTGCATCTGTTACGGGGGTGGGAAACTGATATAATGAAGTACTTGACCATAGGACTGGGCTGAGAAGAAAGTGCTGAATTGAGATCAAAAGACTGATCACATGATCAGTGCAGCCTCAGAACAGGATCAAATTTTAAGTAAAAGGTGCAAGACAAAAGGCAGTTTTTATGTATGAAGTATTTTTCAGGTGAAAGAGGAAAGATAACTCAGAGAAATAAGTTTTCAGGTTCTACAACAGTAATTTTTCATTGTATGCTTCCACTTGGAAATTGGATGGGATCCTGAGGCAAAACTAAGTTGCAAGCTGGTTCAACAGCTGTTTCATTCGCAAACCCAGTGCAGGGGACACACTAAAGCAGCTGATTTGACCAGCTGCTTCAAACACTTCTTGAGTATCCTTCACGGCCAAAAAGCTAACAGATTTCTGCTACGAAGTTCTGCTTGGCCACCAACCACAATAACTCTGCCACCGGTGTCTCCTTCCTGCCACTCCTGCTCATCGTAAGAGAGCAGAGGAACTGCATTAGAATCCTGAACAGAAGTAAGAAAATTAAAATAAACAATGCGTTTCAAAACAGATACAGAGTGGAGGCTATCCATCCTCTCCCTGCATCCATCATCTGGAATAAATGAGAAATGATCTTGAAATGCCCAGGATACATTAACAGCAAGCATTTCAAGTGGTCAGTAGTGGTGATCATACACAAAGATAGTATTTCCTTCTCATTAGACAACAGTCATTCCCCGGCCACCTCAGGCCAGGGTCAGGTCTGGCAACTGAGATCTCAGGGAGAGTGTCAGGCTTTCCTGATAAGCATGAAACACTCAGTAGGATTATGTGATAAAAAGGATCAAAATGTCTAAACAAGACAGTCCTTGTGCTTAAGAGACAGCTGATGGAACTAGTGATAAAAGGCGTTGGTCTAGCATGACAGACAGATCAAAGCATAAATTTGGTGCTGACAAAGCTTGTCATTTTCCTAGGTTTTCAATCAACAGTAATTTTTTTTCCACCAAATTCTGGTATAGATGCAGGTTAGATGGGTTCTAATAAATTAATATTAATATTGTGGGAACACTAACATGATATCCAGAGAGGAAACAAACAACACTTCACTGAACGTGGTGAATAAACACCTCTGGAAAATGAGCACAAATCAGAACAGAGAAGATAAAGATACAAAAAAATCCAGAAAACACTTCCTCTTTATGATCTTTTCATCTCGGATTAAGTTAGTAAAAGCATCTCAAGATCTTTTACTAAGGAAATACCTGAGAAATCTCTTTTTTTGTGCTTGGCAGTAAAGATACATAAGAAAGCATAGGCAAACTTTATGTTAGAAATATTCTTTTAAGTAGGTTTCACTGGGCAAAAAGAAACTGCAGATCTGGTAATGTATGTTACAGACATGAACGCACGTCCTTTCAATACCAGGCTTTCAGCCAGATGGAGATTATGACAGAGTTTATCATTTATATTATTACAGTGCCTAGAAACCATATGCATTGGCCCAGAACGCTTCTCTGTGGAGCATCCTATTCAGAATGCAAAAGTCTGGTAATAAACACAAGCCTGCGGCACAACGAATTTTAGGATGAGCACAAGTGAAATAAACAAATACACACAAAGAATATCTTGTTCTCTGCTGAATCAGAATACAGACATTCTGGGATTCCATGAAAAACTCTCTTATCCGCAGAGCTAACTCCTCTAACTGAATAAAAATCTTTTTTTATACTGGCAGCCATAAAAAGAAGAGGTAGGCAAAGGAAGGTAGGTTTATGAATTTATCTTTAAAAACCGTAAAATGAAAAATGTAAAAATTGGTGAGGCTTTCTCATTGATACTATATTAAATTGCGCCTCACCGGAGGCCTGAAATTCTTCAATATATATCTGCTTACCTTTGTGACAGCTTTTGAAGAAAAGGTAATTTCATCAATAAAAGTGACAATATCATCTGGATCAAGCCTGTCCAAGTACTTTGAACACATATCGTATGCATGTAGCCACTCATCCATGGTTTCTGGTATTTTTTTAATGAGATGATGATCACCATTCCAAAAAAGTTTTTGTAACCAGACAGTATAAATAGAGCTTGGTGACAGCACGCTGCCATCTTTTTTAGGAATTTTGGGAGCCAATTTGGAAATAGATAAGATATTTTGACTTGTAAGGATGGGCTCCAGTGTTTCCAGGGGGTTTTCATTTTCATCTATTAGCTTTTTGTAATTAAGACCTATTGACAGGAAGAGAAAAAGGAAAAGAAAATAAAAGTTACTCATAGTTAAATCTACTCAAACTCTACACAATCAGTACTAAAACCAAGCAGTACTAAACCAGTATCTGCAGAACTAGAAAGACTCTACTCCACCTCCTTTTACAATCACACATACTGACAATGGAGGGAGGAAGACAGGTTTGTATACATGTAATGCTGGGATTTATTATGTTCTGATGTGTGTAAAATCTCTCAATCCCTGGAACATACTTTCATGTTATATATTGATACAAACTAAAAAAGTAGATTCTCAAGCAAAAAATACATATATAGAATCATGCTACTGTTTTTAAAATAAATACTAGAAAATCTCATGCACCTCAAGACATAAGTCTTCATAATTAAAGATGTATTCTGACCACGTAACAATTGGCACTTACTATCTATTCAGCAAAAATGCAGGGTGCTAACCACAAGTAAACTAAGTAAGGTCAATTAGAGACAGGACATGTAGATCCATTTACATGAGTATCTATATAATACAAGAGTCCTGTTACTACTTTGGTTCCTAGAGGAAGAAAAAACTCTTGCAAATTCTTTTAGCAACAACAAAATATTTCTAGCAACAATACTACTTTATTCTCTATGCATATAATTCTTAAGACAATCAAGTTGTATTGCCATGTTCTTCTTTGTATTACTTAGGACCTGTAACCTCTACAAACACTTTGATGTTGTTACTTGCCTACTATCTCTAAACTATGCTGAATGTTGAGAATTTTAATTAAGGGTATAATACAATAGATTTAATTTTCTACCATAGAAAGTGACTAATTTGTGTCTGATATATCATCCTAGGACTTTTTTTTGAGCAACATCTAAAAATAACTTTGAAAGGAAACAATAATTTCCTGACAGATTTTTCTTTGACAAGTACCACAGAACTTGAGTGTTTAAACACGTCAAAAAGAAGTGAAGGTAATCCTTCCTCCCCCCAAAAAATTATTGCCTTTTTTTCTTCCTGCAATACATTATTTCATATGCACAATCTCTCCAAATTCTGCAGCAAAGTTAGTGTCTGATACACATGAGGTTCCAGTACTGAACAACTAATTCATTCCCCACAGCACGTAATTCCACACAGTGCATATTTTTCATTCTGAAAAGGGACTTGGAGTTATTCAACTGAAATTCAACATACTGCCAATACTTGACTGACAATCAAATTGAAACTAATATTCAGCTCACTTTTATAAGCATTGTCTGATAATGTAGGAGAACAAACGATGTTGTAGTTCTTCAAAAGCAAAAGGTAACATAAGGATAAAACACAAAATAAAATTACCCTCTTTAAAACAAACAAAATGCTTAAAGTTCCTGATAGATTATGTAATTCAGACTTTTGAAAGGTAAACTTTGAGTTCTTCGAAAATAGTGATGTTAAACTTACAGTGTTAAAAATTATGCTCTAGGAGGTCTGTATTTTTTCTTTCAAAATTCTCTATGAACCACTGCCAATTTTAACTTGCATCACCAATACAAATCTGTTTCTAAACATTTTTTGCTTGCTATGATACAGTAGACTAAAATTCCCATAATACAAAGAGAAGGAAGTTACTCCTGTAAGATATGACTAACCTACTAAATTACTTGCATTCATCTGATATACTCATTGAAAAAAACCATTACCTGGAGAGTATAACCGAGATAAACATCATCATGTCAAGACTCACATAACAGAATAAAAAATACAGCTAAGAAGAAAAGGAACTGGAACTCTCTCACCTGGTGCAACTGCTTTGAATTTTTTCAGGAGTCGGATGTGAGTTTCAGGTTTCACAGCATGCTTCACCACTTCCGAGCAACCACAATTTTCAAGGAGTGTAAAATAATAAAGCAACCGCTGGTGATCTCTACCTTCAATACTTGGGTAAACATATTTAACCATGTGTTCATATAAGGCTTCAGGACTGGTTTTCAAAGTCTCAAAGAGACCCAGACTTTGTGCTCTTTCTTCTATTTCCAATGTTGATAACCTGCGTTTAGAAAGGAGTTTGGCTTTAAAGGCCTGGATGTGCCATGAAAGACTCTTCAGATGCACACTTGAGAGACAGGACAATACTTTCTTTATTTAAGGTTCAACTTTGAAAGGTATTTTGAAAAAGTAAATACTCATTCATAAATATTTAGATAGTTGTTATTCTCTATAAACAGAAGTTAAGGAGCTCTTATATTTCCTGATCTTGTTATGTGTTGACTTGGACATGCAGATTAAGGGTCATGAATACTAAAGTGAGATTCAAAACAGCATTTCCAATCTCTAAGTATAGCTATATGTAAAAGTAGATATATGTCCAGAGTATGTGCACAGGAAGCCTTAAAACAAACAAACAAAAAAACCACAAAAAACCCCACAAAAAAACCTCGTGGCTGCATCCTATTGCCCAATTAGAAGTTCTCCCAACCAATTACATTCTATTTTCTTTAGTCAATGGGCACCTGTGCATGCTTTGAGAGATATTATGAGTGAATACTGGCTCTTGCCCACTAGTTAATCTATCTGACACTATTATTCATGCTTAGCATATTTCATTTGACAGTTTTATCAAGTTGCTTCTCAAATTGTCATCCATAAAAGCTTATGAAAAGATCAGCAAGTCTTGGGTTGACCTCAGCCAGTCTCACAGCTTCAGGAAATTTTTTTCCTGACCCTTTTGAAAAGAATACATTAGCTCTTTCACAGCATGAATGCAGACACCTCCAGCTGACTACATAAAAGATCACTGAATGCAATCACTCCTTTTTTTCTCAGCTGGGAGAAAATGGGTGCATATCAAGGAAGTCTCATCTTAACTTTATACCTCTCTCAACTGAAAGTTTTACCTAAAATCTGAGGAAAGAAGTAACCTACAGATGACTAACACCTTGACTCTCCCCAGAGTCCAATCATATGACACGTTAGGTAGTACATTTCATTTGGAAATCAGATGTCTTCTAATCCCATTTGATTTTCCTCTACCTTTAAAATGGATTAAATTAGAATTTCAACATCAATTTTTCCTGCGTATAAGCGCCACGTGTAAGTTAGTGTTTCTCTTGGATATCCAAGTAATATTAGTCTCAGTTTCATTCCTAAAGATTATTTTCTTTCAGCAAATACACAACCTTCTCTCAGTTAAAAAATGATTCTCTGATTTTTGAGGGAGAAAAAGTTATTTTGGAGTTATTTTTACATCCAGAACCTACTCCAGTTAGGTTGTTAACCTTGCAAACATTAATTTAATTCTCTAAATTCTTGTTATTTGTTAAGTGTTCTACCATATTAATTGAAGCAAGTACGACATTAATGAAAATAAAGCATCATTCACTCTTAATGTCAAGACAAAACAGGCACTTGGACCTGATGTATTTCAAGAGCGGGATCTGAATACGTTTTTCTGTCCACACCCAAAGTTCAAACTAAAGGGTAGATGGACACTAAATTATATCAACAGGACCTACAGAGGTTTGCCATGTGGTTTTGGGGCAGGGCTTGTGGTGGATAGGAAGGGTTTATTATGCTGTTCAGAAAGATTCTAGAATAATAGATTCTGTGACAGGCAAACACAACATTTCCTGTCACTGAAATCATAAAAAGCATTTTATAGATTTTCGGTAATCAAATGTGATCAGATTCTTCAAAAGAAACTATTAAATTTCCATTGAATTTTTAAAAAATGTAAGTCTAAGCAATTTTCAGACTCAAACTCACAGCACAACAGAAAAACCTGTGATGTTTATTTGCCATCAAGTAATCAAACAAATAGTTAATACAAACTATGTAAGTGCTTCTTTTGAGCTTCTTCTACATAAAGTGGCTTTTAGAAATACCGCATATTTGGTTAAAGAGATTAAGACTTAGAACAAACTTCTTTCAGTTCAGAATGAATGCAGAACGAGGCATGCATTATTAATACCATAATCCCAAGACTAAAATATACTGTAATGGCCATATGCTGTCAATCAACTTTAAAATGAGATTATGATACAACAAAAACATGCTCAGCAGCATATTATGCTATTATACATCAATTTTCAGGACTTTTTTGAATTTCATTAGGGAAAAGGTTGTTACTTTGTACTTCAGTGATTTCAGAATTCTATGAATACTAACTCATGGAGGACAAGAACAAAGAAAATGATAGAAAAATGTTGCAAAATACCTTAGGTGATATTCTAGCCCCAGAGAAGTCAGCTGGCTCTTTCACACTCACCCCAGCGTTGCCATGTTTATATCCTATTTTGTTTAAAGCACTAAATAATTTAGCAGCATCAAAATTTAGAGGGTATGACTTCTCTGTTTTCTGGAGGAAGCAAAGAAAATCTCAGAATGTTATTTCATTTTCTCGGTTCTTGCACCAACATCTATCAGGCTCTGGTTTTTTATGCCTCATGTTTTATAAACCATGTTAATGCTTTTTAATTAATAGTTAATGTTAAGAGAGGTACAAATACTGCTGTAAGCTAAAGGTGCTTTCACAATTTAAAATCTGAAACAAACAAGACTAATTTGATCTTGTCTGTCAGAACAGTAGATAAGAGCTGCTGTATTACACAGGGGGCTCTACATCACTGTCATCCAAATGCACTTTCAGGCAAGTTGCTCAGTGTTTCATCGAATGGATTTA
>KZ507949.1:22365-40907 GCA_002844005.1 Limosa lapponica baueri | reverse complement strand
CCATTGAGGAAGGAGTGCTGCCAAAAGAGCCAACTGTAATTGAAATATTTTCTAAAAGAAACAGCTAATTTAACTGCTGTGATCTCAAGAATGTTAAGTGTACTGAACAAATATACTTTGTTTTTATTACAGAATGACTCTGCTAAATTAGAAGCTAAACTTATGAACATTAACTAGAGTGCACAGCAGGGTAAAACATGCACCAAATGTTTGAACCTTGGGGCACGCTTGAATTTTTCTAAGACTTGCTGGTCATTCTAACTGGATTCCTTTTTTTCTTTTTTTTGTTTTCAAGCCGAAGCTGACAGGCTGCTCACCAAGTCACATTAAATGCTACAGGGCATCCTTTTTCCTCTCCACATGATATTTTTCTGAAGCCCTCTAAACATGCAAACTATTTGATTTTACAAACAACATCAGTAGTTCTTTCAAGGTTGCTTAGGAGATTGGTAACAGGATAATAAAACCTCAGAAAAGAGACAGGCAAGCAGAGCAGTGCCTCTGCAATACAATTATATCAGCTGGAAACCAATCCACTGCTTATTATGTACCCTGGTATCTCATTTTAGGTGATACACTAGAATGTGAGCATGGAGACTGGGAAAGTCAGGGCAAGATGAGGAAACCTGTTTAACATAATTGCCTGTATCCTCTGTGCAGTCCACTGAGAAAGGCAGGTCCCTCTGACAACCTATGAGGGAAAATTTGCTCTTTTTTTGCCAGGTTTCTCCTCTCTCCATTAAGAGGAATGGAATCCAACGTCAGTACTCTTCTTCCAGTGCACAGCCCACAGGATTGTTCATAAAGTACACAAAGAAAATCTTGAAAGTATTTTCAAACAAATACGTGAGAACTCTTCCTTGACAAATGGCTTCTGAAAAGATAACATTTTTAATAAGTTTCCTGAATAGCACATAACTTTCCATCTTGTGCCAGAACTGCAGTTTTTACAACAATAACTTAACACTAATTACTAAGACCATTTTATTTTTGGTCCACTAGTGTCTTCAATACATTGGGCAATCATCACCTTCAAATGTGAAATACCTTTTTTAAAAAGTAATCTGCTACCTTACTTTCAATCATAATATTCTGACAAAGTTGTCATCCTTTCAATGACACGTATCACTACTGCCAACCTTCGTTCCCCATTTGTTACATTTCCCTAAAAGCATCTGTGTGCAATCTTCCATGCTGCCTGTTTATGCTTCATAGGGACACCTTTAGGCTATTTAATCAGCTTAATCATTTTCCTGCTAATACTTTTGCCAAATAATACCTACAAAGTTGCAATAATAAGTGTGCGGTTTCGCCAGGAATGCTCTCTACCAAACTGGTCATTACCTTTTCACTGTTTTTTTTTTTATCTGAACCTCTTTTACCTCGTTTCAAAATCAGGTCATAATAAAAATAAAATTAAAAAACCTGGATCAAGGACGGCTGTGTGATACAGTAGTACCACAACAAAAAATAATGCTGACAAACTGTTCCAAGGAGGGAAAAAGAAATGGAAGATAATTTGAAATACACGTTGTTTAACGGAAGAGTGTGATCCTTGGATGTACGTATGAGGACCGAGAAAATTAGATTGATGTTTTTCACTAAGATAACTAACTCCCTAGACTGCTAGGTTCTTCCCTGGCTTTGAAGTTCTGAAGTACGTTATAAAAGGATTTAAGAAACACGTCTTACAGTAATATACAAATAATGTCTTTGGAAGCAGGGTCTATTGAGCTTATTAATGACAGAGCTAGAATAATCAAATCATACCCTGCATGAATTCCCATGTATGGATATCCATACATATCTAAGGTAAAAAAGTACAAAAAACTCTTCAATCTAGGCAATAAAAGTACAAGATCTGATAGCTGGTAAATTAACATATATACAGTCAGACTAAAGAAGACAGAAGTTGCTTTTTATTGCAAACAGTTGCCAAGGACTGTGTTGAAGTCTTCACCACCAAAAATCTTTCAATCAAGTGTTGTCTTATTTTATCCCTTACAAGACCTATGCTCCAAACTATCAAAGCCTGTGAAATCAAAAATCAGAGAAATCCCACAGCCTGCTTCATGCAAAGCCACTGACATCTGATGTGAGACTCTCTAGGGTTTTTTATTATATAAAAAAAACAATCTTTCACAAGTTGCAGTTGTTTGCAAAAGTAATTTACTGGAATGACACATATTTTTCCTTCTCTCAGACTTGTTATCCTTCTATAGATTTAAAATGTTTTCTTAAATAACAGTGCTGCTTGCACAGTACTTATCAGGCATTCAACACAGGCTCAATGAGACAACATAAAGAGCTGAAGTGTTTGGTATCAAGTTGCATAGAACTTCTATTTCATAATTTTAAGTACTTATTCTTTAACATCTTCACATTTTTAGTAATACATGTTTTTTAAAGGTAAGGACAAATATTTCTATATCCATTAGATACCTAGTTCAATTAGCCATGATGCTTGTTCTAACAAACACTAGTACAGGAAGATCATCATAGCTGTATTGCCGATATTCAAAAATGTCTTAACAATTTTTAATTGAAAAGACCATAATAATTAGCTGGGAATAGTAGCTGGTGATAAAGAAAATTAGCAAAATCAGTAAAGGCTGACTTACTGCATCCCTCATAGAGCTTACAAATTCTTTGACCTTAAAATTGTAACAGGTACTGAAAAAAAAAAAATCTACAGCAGTTTGTGTAAACACAAATGAACTATGACAGGTAAATGATAAGAAGTCATACTCAACTTGCTCTCTTTCTAATGTTATCTATTAAAAAAAAAAAACAAACACAAAAACCCCCCAAACCACTACCACACTATTATCTCTGTTGGCTTTTCAGAGTCTTTCAGACACTTAGAAATAGTGCCTAGGTGTCCAACTCCCTGCTTTGCCAGATAAGTCTCCTCCTGTGCTTCTAGACAGACCTTTGAACACAACTTCCCTTCCCTGATCACTCAGGAAGGGTATTTTACACAGAAACACAGCAGTAAATATAGCATAAAATTCCAGAGAAGCCGCAAGAGCTGACTCGGATGTATTAGACCTTGGCAATAGTGGCACAGACTTCGCTTAGGAATTAAAAAAAAAAAAAAGGAGAGAAAAGAAAAAAACCAACCACACCCATCACTTCAGCATAAAGGTAATTTAATGCCATGCTATTAAATGTGATTTACTCAGCACAGACCAAGTTACTGTCAATACTGCAACACCAGCCGTTACCAACAAGCCTCAGTGGAGATCAGGGTCCACCTGACTAGACATTTTGAAGCAGTATTTCTCTTTGACCATCCTCTGGCAGGCACACCTGTGAAGCCCTTCAGAGACTGTTATGTCATGCTGTGGTAATATAAAAGCCAGTTTTAAATATAAAACACCAGTTTTATAAGGAGATAACAAGTTTTGATCTTGGAATTTCTTCATCCCGATCCCTAAAAAAAAAAATCTTTAATTTGATTTTTTTTTTTCCTTGCAAGTTGCTATTTCTTTCTTCTTTCAAATCTCTTTAAAAGACTTAATTCAGCCATACACATCAGGAAAAAAAAATGAATCTGAGTCAGTTTTTCTCCTGTTCCTCTCATGCTCAGGAAGTGGCAACAATTTAACAGCTATGGTAAGAAAGATAAATAATAAAAAGCTCTACTGTAAACATATTATTGAAATAATATTAGATTGTTGTAAGGCTATTTAGCTTGTTTACTTATTTTAAAGGCCAATAATCTTTCCAAATGATCTTCAGATTGTAATACAGAAATGACAAGAAACAGTGACGAGAAAAACTGCTTAGATCATCAAGGCTAGTCTGCTCATAACCACCTCCAATACGAAACTGATGTGGACCTTTACAAAATATTTCCATCATCTTTTGAACTACAGACTTTTGGTAATGATCAAAAGCTGCAACCATGGTGAACCACAGGAATCTGAATGGGAATGCAGAGGACACATTAGTTGCACCTATACCATTTGTTCTATACCATTTTAAGTGGTCCTAAGAAAGGAGATCATGCTGCAGAGGAAGACAGGAGGAGATCTCTTAGCAAAACTAAGAGATGACAGCACATGAGCAAAGCAAGAGACACCAAGGAGCAGGGTGTAAAATTCCTGCTACAGACACAGCTGCACTTTGATCACTATCCTGTCTCTAGCTGTTGCCCATCTCCAGTACTTCTGTGGAAGGCAAACTACACCTCTGGAAAGCACACTTCAGGGAGGAGAACTCTCCCTAATCCTTCTAGCAACTGCCACAATCCCTGTTGCAAGAGATTCAATGCGCTATAAATTTGATGGAGGGGAAGGCAAGAAAAAAAGAAAAAAAAAAGAATGAAGAGAAACACATATAGGTGACACTTTTCCTCACGTACTGAAGCAGGAAAAAAAGATTTACAGGAAAGAATCAGATCACTCAAGAAGTAAAATCCATCCCTCCATAGGACAGCTTTTCATGAATTAAATCTATGACACTTGTTCTCAATTGAGTCTGTTGTCACACTGTGAGTCAAGAGTACATTACCTTCGACACAGCACCATATGAATTTGGGGTGGCCCACCATTCAGATCACAGCTGTCTCCTGTCTGATCTACTCAAAGCCAAAGATAAAGCACATGGCTGAGATGGAAGACCAGAACGTCTCAGAAATAAAACCTGTACTGTCATATCACTCAAGTACAAGGATACCTCAACTTCCTTTGTCCTCCCGCTGCTCCAGCTACATATATTGTTGGGTGACAACACTGATTTGTTCAAGATCAGCTTTCACAACCATTTTTTAAATGAATACAAGAAGCAACAAATCCCATCACTCACCAGTGAAACCACACCAAGTCAACATATAAGGATACTTACTACTATACCTTTTGTAAGCTACAAGATGCGTCACAATAAAGTTGCACAAACTAACAAAAAAACGAAGTAGAGATGAGCTAAGGAATAAATCCTCAATTATCAAACTTGTAAGTAGGTCTTATACATTCAGAGAATATTAAAACAATTTTCTATTTCAGATTTATAATCTTAAATGATCCATCAGAAGTTTTTGTAACATATTATAATGTCTCAGATATATTTAAGTATAAGGATTTTAAAGCCCATTCATACTCTTAAAAATGTTTGTCACCACAGTACACCAAGAACAAACCATGTATGTGTTGGTTTTGTTTGCTCGTTTTAATAGAGGGAATGTTGTATGTTTTGAATAAGCAATGCTGAAACACAATGGTTGAGAACTGAAACACTTGGTTAGGAAGGCAGCGTACGCCACTGCCGCTTCAAGGTCATTCTGTTGGAAACTAACTGAATCTTGTAAGGACAAAAGGTTGCCCAAGATGCTGGTCTGATTAAAGGTAAGAAGTAAGTGGAGTCCCAGGAATATTCTCTGCCAACAAAGCCACTAGAAGAGACTGAATAAGAAAGGATTGAGAGTTAGGCTGTTAGTTTTGAATTATGAATCAGACGTTGCTAGCACACAACCTCAAAATAATATTACCTGCTGTTTTTATTTCTGCTTCAGAAATTACACTAAAGATGGTATTAGAATTGGACTAAGCAGTGTATAGCATCTATTATACAAAACCATGTTCTGCAGGATTTTTTAACTCTATTTGCAGAGGTACCACAATTGTTGGCTAGAAAAAACAGAATACTCAAAACCAGGAAGAAAATGCAGCTAACAAATTTAATTTCATCTATATATTTTGTTTTAACGTCAAACAGCCACCAACACAAAATTAAATTATATAGTCAGCCAGGTTAACTGCAGTATTTATAAGATTACTGAATGTTAATATCTGCAAGTTAGTCTACAAATTACCTTGAATTTTTACTGAAGATATTTTAAGGTAAATTCAGTGTTGTCTGAAAAGTTACCTATATTGCCAACCCAGATGAATAAAATTTTGCTGAAATACTTTGTGTTCTAAGATGAATAGAAAATTTCAGTCAGGCTGCTTGGAAAATTAATGATGTTTACTGACTGGAGAAAATCATTACAGAAGCACAGAAAAAGAAAGTAAAATAAAGATAGAGCCAACTGACTAAGGGAAGACTGCTTCAAAAAGCTGTTGGTCACCTTTACGCTGTCTCCCAGAGAGGAACAAAACCTTTTGCAAGAAGGAAAGCATTAGTGCTTATCTCAACTACCTCTCTTGCATGAAAAACCACGAATATGTTCCCAGAGGAACACAGGCAAGCTAGACCTCAAACCTCTCCTGAAATGAAAGCCTGGTTTGAAGATCCTCTTTTTTAAAAAGAGTATTTCTGAATAGCTGGCTCAAGAACACTCACTCCGCTTTCAGAAGTAGGATTTAACAGAATAGTTTATGTAACCCTTGAGAAATAAAAGTAAGAAACACTGTAACTCCTTTTCTTAGGCACAATTTATCTTGAAGAAAAAAAAAAAAACAGGGAAAAAACACAAACATACATATTTTCTGAGTCACCTAAATACTATCTGGTCCCACCTAAGAATAGTAATGCTTTGTAGCGTGGTGTGCTTAACAAAGAAATATGAGGACCTGTGAAACACTGGCTCATCTACAACAAACATATCTCAACCAAAGGAACATAGTTGTCACAATTTGACAACAATGCCACTAATTGCTGGATTACTAATTCAGGGATCACACTGGAAGATGTTAAAAACTGTCCACAATGACTGGAGAGCTTACTTGAGTTTTAAGCCTTTGAACATAGTAGAGTGTAGTTATCTGCCATAGGATCTGCCTCTCTCCCTCCTCCTGTATACAGCCTTCTTATACAGTAATTATTTCCAGTTCAAATTTTATTTTCAACATCCTACATTTAGATTATTACCTAAAGCTGTAGCATAAGCACCACGGCTGGGAGTTCTGCTTCTCTGGCTTAATATAGCTGTACTTATAATTAAGGTCAACCTTATACAAATAAGCAACAGAACTGCCTTGGGAGCCAGGTCAAGCCTGCAGTATGAACTCCTGGTGAGATCAACACAAACTTCTAGATATTCAGTCCCAAGTTCCAAGCACTGTTCTTTTGACCTTGCTTTCATTTATGCAAAAATAGATAAACGTGTATCAGCACATAACAATTTAAAAAACTGTTCCACGTGCTGTTTTTTCCCTATGGGAAAGGAGATGAGAGAGAATAAAACGCACATGACATATTGGTCACAGCCACCTAATGCACTTAAAGCCTACGGATGCCATTGTGGTGAGGGCAGTACAGAGAGACTAAATACAGTCTTGCGAAGGAAGATGGGAATAGAGAGAAACAACAGACAGGAATAAAGAGAAACAGCACAGGAACTAAAATACACAACAGTTGTGATAGAAACAGAGAGGGAAAATGAAAACAAAACCAGAAAAAAACCCTACTTTGTAGCCAGTGAATTTATGTGAGGTGAAAGCAGACCTAATTCTGCCTCTTGCAGAGAGATTGATAGAGGCTTCCCTAAGCAGCAGCCACAGAAAAGGGAAGCAGGTTAAATGCACAGAGCACAAGTTCACTGTATAAATGCACCCTTTCACATAGTGCCTCAAAAGCCAGTTATATCAGGGTATTTAACCCTGTGGAACTGAACTCCCAGCTTCTTGGCCGACTCTAAGCTGCATCAAAAGCATCACGAGGGAGAATCTCCGAGGTTACCATTTCAACATATTGCCAGTTGCAACGCACAAAAGGAAAGGAATAGAATTCATTTTCTTGAGTGAAAGTAACAGGTAAGAGAATAAAATAAAAACCTTAGAATCTTCTGCTAACAGCAATCTTCCTCATCTGCTATTACTTGCAAAATTCCCATTCCCCTCTGCAACTTAGCAGCATTTTTAAGTAAAACACTCCTCTCCAAAATCATAGAAACACCTCAGCATTAGATTAGCATGAGGACAAGAACATAACATGTTAATTAACCTTAGGGTAATTAAGCTTCTTCACTCCTTTCTGGAGTAAACAATCCCCCAGATATATTTGTTCTGGTGACTTATCAGATCACCAGGATAGGACAAATGAGGAGATAAGCCATTAACAGCAAAAATTATGCAGCAAATTTCTTGCTGTACAGCTTTTCTTTTCACTCATGGAGACTGGGAAGCAGCGAGCGGTGAAACAGAGTGGCAGGGGGGAGACAGCCCTGATGCTGTGCAAGCAGGGTGCAAGCAGCAGCTAAAACACCAAAACACTGGTGTGTTATCAAGACTTCTAGCCCCCCAAATGTAAAGCACAGCCCCATAGGAGCTGCTGTGAAGAAAGTTAACCCCATCCCTACCAGGCCCAGTACAGACATAAACCAAAAATAAATACAGCTTCTCAAAGGGTAAAGAGTCTCCTCACACCAATACCTTCCATGGTCAGTCCATTTCTGGAAATCTTGTTTTCTTCTTCTGCCTGGCATCATTCTTATAGACCTTTATCTGTGGTTTTATTTGGTTGTAAAGCTCCTTCAACCTCTTCCTCGGGATGAGAAACTAATATAGCTCAGATGCCCTAAAATACAACTATTATGTTTATATTATTATAACAACTAAAATTCAAAATTGTTTTGGGTACAAAGCTAAAGAAGTACTTTACAACCAAATCCCTTTGTTTCTCCTTAAAGCAAAGTAATAACTTCATCAGAATAGAAATTATCAAGCTGATTTCCTTTGGGCCATCAACAGTACAAAAAAGTTAATGAGAATTTCTGGCAATTTATGGTTCTGTTTTGATGTGCAGATATTATCTGTCAGTATTTCATGTGACACTAAAAATAAACAAATAAATAAATAAATCAGCCTTCATTCAACAGACTGAATCATTCCTTCAAAACATTTGTCTTGACTAACAAGCAAGTCCTAAAATTCCATCTTAGACAGTGGAAGAGGAACTCTCCCACCCCTGCTCCCCATTATCCTTCTAAAACATCTGTCATTTTCATTCTGAAAACATTTCTCCCATTATGCCAGAGGTACTCATGTACTGTTTTGAAAGATTCATATAATGTTATTTTAAAATAGGTACAGGAAGTGTAGATTTCTCCATGCTTCTATACAGCTTCGTATAAATTCAGCTAGAGTTTTCATACAGGACAGTTGATTGAATGGACTAGAGAAATCACACCTACTGTGACTCAGATGCTGTTATATAGAAATATAAGCTCTATGATCTTGAGGATCCAACTTCTAGACATGTGGCTGAAGTGGCAGATTCAGATCTTTACCGAATACGTAAAGGTTTAGAATGGGGGGGGAAAAGCATTGGTTATACACCTTCACCCACAAGAGCAGACTCTGTTATCTTTCCTCTGGGCATTAAGAATAATGAGCAGCTTTGAATTATACAGTTAAAGGACCTAGAGATGCATTTCTCTTTTGAGAAATAGTCAGAAAGTGATGGTGATGCAAGACACCACTGGCATGAGCTAGAAGACAATCTTCTATGGAATTACATCTACAACTGAGTTTACCATCGTCGTAAAAATTTGTACCGTAAAATTTAAATTATTTTTGCTCCCCCCCCCCAAGCTCTTAGGAAACACAAAAATAAAAGCCACAGCTTGATCTATTCCCATGGACAGCAAACGGTATGGCACTGAGGAAAGCAACTTCCTATTAAATAGCAATTGGAGTTCAATCTTTAACATCTCTGTTCTTATCACTTACTCTTTTGAACAGCTTCATAGCTCCTTCTATAAAATGAGACTGCCTAAAAAAGCTAAACTAAGAAAATAAATCTCTTTTTTTCATCAAAGGTGTCTTGCAGCAGGTAGACCTATGCTCAAAGAATGAATGAATTCCTCACAACCAACATATTTTCAAGCTCCACAAATTTTAGTTGTGGGCTAAGTTTTCCTTTAGCTTCTAAACATAAGACAGCAGAATGCAAATCTCAGCAGGAACATGAAAAGCTGCCCAATTGCAGAACTGGGCAAATATCAAAACAGACTTTCCTCTGTAAATAGGAGTCATTCTGAATATGGGAAGAAAAAAAAAAAAATCTCTTCTCATGCCACCATGAATCTCATGAAAAGAACTGATGTAAATTTGGAAAGGAGTAGCAAAGAAGAGTTTTTACTCAGGTATCTTAGTAGGAATGGCAACTGCTGCCTTATTAAACCTTTATATGTCACCTCTTTGATTTAGTTCAGAGTTTACCATGTAACTGGTTTAACAGCAAGCGACGAATAAGAAGCAAAGCTGTGCCATTTCAAAAAGAGACGCTTGTAAAAGGAAATCAACAAATTCACCAAAGAGTGAGGATGAATTTTCAAAAAGCCATATGTAACCTAAAATACAAAACAACACACCTTAAGGAAGGCTATGGAAACTTTTTGAATAGCAGCTTTCTGATTTAAATGGACACTTGACTCTTCCTAGGAAGTACTATATTTTATCAGTATCGTAAGACGACAGCAGAGGCTATGCTCATTATTGCTCAGTGTTTATAAGCTACTTTGAAAACCGATAGTGCTATTACCTATAAATGACACTTGACACTGTGCTTCAAAAACTCTTCCACAAATTGTGAAGTACTTGTCTGTTTACAGCACTGTAGAGGAATAATTACGTGTAACTTAACAGGCTGCTCACAGTACAAGTCAGATCAGCTCCTTAACAGGCTTAACTCATGTACTGGCTTTTTAGAATAGCTTTAATGCTGTACATTAATGAATATGGTTTTAAAAAGAAAGAGTACTAACCCTGTAGAGAGGGTGGCATTTGTCCTTGAAACATGGTGCCAAACGAGCATAGATCTGCAGGCTATAGTAATAACTTGCCAGCTGGAGAGATAACGCAGAATGTAATTGCTTTTCAAAGCATTTGTTGGCATCTACCACCTAGGAGAAAGAGAGCATTAATTTAGATGAAAGAATTAGCAAGCATACAACACTAAGTGCACAAACTTTCTACAAAGCTACTTGCTGTGATTTAGAAATAGCTCTGACATTGTTTTTCTGGCACAGAAGTAAATCAGTAACCTACACACACAGACAAAGATAATTCAACATTATGATGCTTTTCTCCCTTTGCATAAACTCCTAACTAAAATTATTTTCCAACTACAGTTTTGATGCTTCTATACCACAAAATTATTATCCATATTTCTGAGCTATATTAGAACTGTCAGTCAGGTCTCCCAACTACTATTTTAAGTAAGAAAATGTATCTTTTTGCGAGTGCCATACTCCTAAGCCAGTTTAATGGCATTTGTTCAGTGTTTGGGTTGGATGCACCAACCCAATCTATAAAAATCTGTATTTAAATGAATTCAAAGACTTAGATTTTAAAACCATAAGGAAATTATATTTTCTTATGGACTTTTGATATGCTATGAATAGTCCTTCCTGGCAAAAACATACGAACAAAATCACTATCTACATACCTGTGGCAGTGCAAGTAGATAGGCAAGAGACAAGGCCATATCATTTGGTAAAGCATCACTTGCCAGTTGTAGCAGAACTGCAACATATAGGGAGCAGATTAAAGCTTTGATTATTGACCCATCTAGCCTTCACAGTTAGCAAATGAAATGTTTTCAGTGCAACCATATTTTATTAGACGCTACCTTGAAGCACTCTATACATACTTAATTAAACACTTATCAGTGCAATCCAGAAACAGATAATATGTAATTAAACTGCAGCACAGCTTTACCTTGACTTCCAGGCAAAGTGGCTGATGCATTAACCAAACAAGAACAAGACTATGCAGTAACAGATGCTAAACAAAGCCACTAAAATATCACCTGTACCGATTTACGACAAGTAAATCTTTTCCTTGTAAAATCAAGGCAGCAATGTAATGTTGTAAGCATTTGAAGATACCAACCTAAGCAATGGTACAAAATGTCTTCTCTTCAAGCCTGAACTCCAATTCACTTATCACTGAACAAAACAAATCATATAAAAAAACTCCTGTCTTAATTAAAAATAATAAAAAAGAATGTTGCAAGTGTCATATGAATTTTAAATAAGATCAGTGAAACACCAAAGCCAAGGCCTGCCACAGACTGCAAACAGAAATATCACTATGACAGTGGAAATTAATGCATTAATGAATAGTTACTGTGATTATAAAAAGATATACTTCTGGAAAAATTGACACAAAAATTACCTGCTTTTCCTACATTATAGATACCAAACTTGGTTTTTTTGTTGTTTAAAAAACACACCATATTTCACATTACACAAATAGGAGAACCAATACACAAGACACAATGTTAGCATCCAAGATTTGTTAATTAGTCACTTGATTTGCCCTTCATGAAGCTACTGAAGTCTAGCATCACTGTGGTTGCTACAAAAGTTCCAAACAATTACAGAATAACAGTTTTCGCGATACACTTAGTATTCAGTGTTGGGGGTAAAGAATATAAATTATGGGTTCCAGGGAAAACTTCAAAAGTCTTATGAAACCTGGACCAGAAATTGCATAAGGAATTGTAAGTATATCAGAAAAATAACATCCTGGTTTCCTTTTTTAGAGATGATATTATTATTGTTGTTTTTCTTCCAAGCAGTAGAAGCTGCCTTCCAGCAACTTAGCTCTTTGTTTATTTTAAGGAAGTCTCAAATACCTATATTCCCACATTACACAAACTACTCCTGAGGGCACATTGGCAAGAAACTTGATTACTATACACACACAGCCCCCCAGTGAATTCTTTGTTCCAAAGAATGATTTATAAAAGGCTTGAATGACCAATTACAATTTTGAGATTACCAATAATTTGCCATCAGCCTGAAGTGGATTTACACACTGGCCCTCAGTCAGATTGAAAAAACCAAATTTCTTTGTGACAAGTCATCACAGAGGCTGCCTACATGGCAATACGTCACGCTTACTGCAAACACAAGCCTGTCCAACAGCACCTATGCTCTACACTTCAAATAGCTTCCTTGCTGGTGACAGCTTGTTTCTGCTACATTCAAAATAACCTGTATGCTGTCCAAGCAAAAATAACAGGATTCTAAAAACATGCAATATTAAAATCTTGATGAATTAGTTCACAAAATTGGTATTTCCTACTCTGAGCACAAGCGAAGTTTCTTTATAGATTCTTACAACCACCTCTAGTTGAACAGAACAAACTGGAAGGAGGGAAAGAAGAATTTGGGCTCTGCTCTCCTCTCCTTTTCTCTGGAAAATTAATGACTGAAAAGCCTTGAAATACATCATAAATTGTGGGTTCTCTTCCAACTGAACATCTCCAACATGACAACTGCCACACTAGCAAAAATTTATCTTCATCCTTCAGATAGCAATCATGACAAAGAACATGGCATCAATACAAGGCCGGAAAACAGTATGATTTTATTCATACTCTTGCATGAAGCTGAACACAAAGGCATCCCAGTTGACATAATGGACTAAAAAAGAAAGACCTGCCTCCATAGTCATCCCTTCTTAGGAAAAAAACCATTCCCTGTACTGGTTCAATAAATTTAACCTGTGTGCTTGTGTGCAGATATGTGTTCGTGTATCCATGTACATATATACACAAACAAGCCTACTTTACATATACACAAACACATGTGTATACACAAAGACTAATTTCATACAGGTTTCTGTCTCCCAGTGAAGCCCTATGGGAACTCTCTGACAGGGCTGAGTCTGAATTACAGGCTATAGACATCAGCAGGATGCCATTCTGTCCTCCCATACATCTTCACAAAATTTACAGGAACTTAGTACCGTTTCAGATCACTGCCAAGCTTGAAATTTGCCAAAGGGACTAAACGTTACAGGGTTGGCAAACCAGGAAGGACAGGCAGTGACAAGCAAAGAGACAATGCCACCGTCCTTGAGAAAACACACACACACAAAAATTATCTGGTTTATGAATAATTTTTATTGCCTGTGCAGGACTTTATGCCACAAGTCTGTGTGGAAGGCAAAGTAGGAGAGAAAATGGTTTATTTGTGAAAACCAGAATTTATCACTACCTAGGAAGTTTCAACTCTTTTTCCATGTTTTTTTTCTCTGAAAAAAAAAATGCAAAACCTGCTTTGAGTCTTCCACTGTTCTTTTAGATGTGACAAAATCTCACTAAACTTAAAAGTCTACATTGTAATTAAACAGCTGTATCTGCAAGCAAATGCAAAATCATGGAAAACATTAAGCTATTCTTTGTTCTAAAGCTCCTGAACAGTAATAGGTATGACTGACTTTCTTGGGTTTACTTCAAGTTTAGTACCTAATCTGGTTACAACAAAATGTAGCCATCAATTGTAGTAACTTTGCATTCAGATCTCATCTTCAACCTCCCCATCAAATCCTTAAGGGCCATGGAGAAAGACAACTGTAATTTAACAGAGAAGCACAACACTGCCTTGGTCACACTAGGTCTGGATGCACTACAATGGCACAACTAAGAAAAGAGTGTTTTACTGGACCCAAAGTGATGGGTGTTACCACTTTGCTTGAAAACGCTCAGTCTTCCACCTATATCCAGATAGGAAGGACAAGAAAATTCAAAGTCCAAGGCTTGTGACCCTACCAAGTCCACAAGAGAAGCAGCAAACATGATCTTGAGTTTTGTCATGCACATTGCTTCTGGGGAAAGCATTTAGCCATTCCCTGACACCTGGAGCATGACACTGCTACAGTAAGAGAATCAGAGTTCGATGTGTACTGCAACTTCTCCTAAGATAATGCGCTAAGTACATCTAGGGTTTCTTTGCTGAACTGCATCGTCTTTCAGGTTTGTCAATTCTAACGGAGTTGAAACCTGCTGCTGTAGCTGTCCTAGAAGACAGCTAGAAGGAAAGAAACAGGATTCAAACTTGTCAGCAAAATCAAATCAAATCTGCTATGTTTGTTAGTTACTAGTCACTAATAATTCATGTTCACAGTCAAGTTTCATACAGCAAAATCCTCTCAAAACTTTTGAGTGAGCCTGAAAATATGGGAAAAAAACCCCACAGAATAATAAATGGGGATCACAGCTGCATGACTTATTTTAAATTTTGGCAGTGTTCTATTAATATGCACATTTATCAAGCTCCACAATCCTGAAAGTGTTAACTCATCATAAGGACTTTCAAGAGAATCATAAAGCAAAGCATTAAGGAGGGGGAGAGGTGCGATCCAATAGGGTTAATCCAGGGCTAAATGCATTACAATTAGCAAATTACCAATCTATTCATTTACAGGAAGCTATGTTACACTTATGTGTAAGAACTTTGTCTCCTGACTACCAAAAGGTGTCATACAGCAGGAAGTATCACCAAAGATCTGCCAACTAACATCATTTGCCCTAAGAAACTAATACTTTTTAATCCTTGCCTCCCCCTCCTTTAAGACACAGGAATCAGCACTAGAAGTCTACGGGCTTTCAGCATACAAGAAAAGAGATCGTAAATACTGATTTAAAACTATATTTGCATTAAGAGAGCATGAAAGGAACAAGATGTGAATACATCCCCATTTATACAACCTGTTGCTGACCTCTTCTAATTCACAGTGTTATTATACTACAACTGTAGAGGTTATCTGTAGAAACAGCAAATATCTCAAACTACTGAATCATATACTTGTAGGACAAATATGCTGGTTTTCACTAAACAGTTGAAATAAAACTGTGTGGCTTATGAAGAAAATCTCACTTGAAACTTTTCTCATATTGGAAGTGATTTAATATAATCATTTTTCATGGCAGAACTTACCACAGAATAAGATATAATAGAGATATCTTCCTTCAAACGACACTAACAACATGTAAATATTTAAACAGTTCATTTCTTAAACCAGCAGGAGACAGACAAAAGGAAAGACAAACAATCATAGGTGGGTTTGAGTGCTCTTTTGTTTTTTTTAAAAAGTTAAACTGTTTCAGGTATATTATTAAGCATAACCTATAAAACGTAGACATTTCAGAAAAAGACAAAAAGTTCTGATGATTCCAGAAGCAGCAGTGAAGCATTAATTACCAAATAAAATACTGTAGTGACCCTGAAATACTGAAATCTGCATACAACTTGGCAGAGAATCTGAACAAGTGAATACACAAACATACATACAAATAACATTAACACTGGGTTGCAAGTTTCCATTTAAATATCTGTACATGTAGTACTCTGAAAACCTTCAACAATTTTTCCCTCCCAAAATGCTCATACCTTTGTCAGCCCCCCAGATATCAGTTTCTGCTTATTTAAAGCCAACTTTCAGATTGCAGGTTTCTAGCCTTTACTGAGTGACTCCTTTTAAAAATACTACTTCTCTTGAAAATTCTGCAGCTACTTCTATCAAGACTACTTACCAATGTAAGATGTTGAACCAGATCACAATTCCCACAAAATACCCAGACAGTACTTCAGGTCATTGTGTGCAATTCTCCATATTTAAAACCATCCATGAATTCTCCTATATTTACTTTATATAGTAAATACAGGAGTGACTATACATATACCCATACCTTCTGTTGTTGGAAGTAGGTCTTTTCCTTCACTTTTTGTTTCTGTAAGTTTCTGTGTTCTCAGCAATACTTCTGCAAAGCTTTCCAAAGAATTGTGCTGGTATGAGCCATAGCTGATTTCAGACTAGAAGTAAAATAAGATAAGTAACACATGCGCACTACACCCTGCAGTTATATTTAGCTCACTTATATCAGATGCAATTATCTACCTCGGTTCCTGCATTTGCTTTCTTTTGTGTTTAATGCTGAATTTTGTCCTACTATTGCAAAAAATTTCAAATCCTTGCAAGTCACACAAATAATCCCAAATCCATACTGTTAATTAATTATAAGATGTCCACAAAAAATTAACACTTCAGAATTCTCTAACAGAAACTTACTTCTGCAACATATGGATCAGCAATTAGAGACTCATAAAATGGATGACAGCCTTGCTTTTCCACAGTGGCATTTTCTGCATGCCCACTTTTTAGTACACCTCCAAATTCTTGGCCCTGGGAAAAATAAGTATAGTTTAGCCTACTCATAAAAAAAAAAAAAACCCACAAACCACAATTCATTAAAAAGTCTGTAACTGCTGTTCAGAAGGGAAGCAACAGTAAATGAAAATAGTACTGAATTCAGTGGGGAGCAAGAGAGGAGTCATCTTACATAAACCAATGCTGAATGAGGTCCAGTATTCTTAAAATAAAGAGAATCGTGTTCAAAAGTATTATCAAAGAAACTAGTATCATAAACATTATAGAAAATCCACTGAAATAGAGAAGGTAGAAAAGAGAAACTGAAAAGGAACAGCTTTGAATATAAAATAAGAGTATTTAAAGAGTAGACTTCACTGTGCTTTCTTCCCCAAAGTTCTGAAGTTCTGCCAAATTTCAGCTATACCTTCTCACACTACGCAAAGAAAGCTGGAGAAAACAGATTAGAAAACAAGAAAAGGAAACAGCTCTAGACCCCTTCTCTCATTAGGATTTGCTTGCAAACAATCCCCTAATGTTCATTTATTGATTTGAGGTCTTCAGTTATCAGATACCTACAAAGAAGCCTAGCTTTTATACTAATGCATCACTGAAGGTGTAAACATCTGGAGACACATCAGCAATCCCTTACATGTAATGGTCGAAGGTAAGTTAATGATCTCTTCCACCACTGTCCATCACTGACAGCATGCAGCATGGCTTTTGTAGTCATAGTTGTGTTAGACAAAACCTTCATGGTTTTTGATGTTGTCCAGTACAATAAATCAGCAGACTGGCTAGAGGAAACGTTGGTTTCATCCTGTGAGCACATCCAACACACAATAGCAAGTGTTAGACTCATTCTTTAATTAGGTTAATGACCTAATGCCAAATGCATTACTGTTCGGGCACACTATGTTAATAACGTTATTTTAATGATCATTAATTTAAGCAGCAGCCATCATAAAAACAAACAAAAGACAAATTAAAAGTGATTTAGAAGTTTCAATCTGGAGTAGCGTGATCAGTAGAACATTTTGCCCCTTATTCAACTATAATCTCGTTTCCACAGACACCAGCTGTTCTTAATTTTAAGTTTATAATGGTAATATTTTACATAATTGTTGAATGCTTCTGTTAAAATAACAATCTCTCAACAAATGAGGAGATTGAGCGTGCTAAAATTAATCTTCAATAATTCAAGAAAGCTTATAGTAGAGACAATCTTGTACTTGCACAGAGGTAGCATTAATTAAGTTGAATTCTCAGTAGGGAAAATGGTGAAGAGATGTAAACATTCATCTCCACGCCACGTGAAAAAGTATCATCAAGATTTGAAATTCTGCAGTCGGCACTTACAAGGTACCAAATATAGCAAACCTAAAAGACTGCAAAAAAGAATCAAGACCCCAGCCTATTCTCAATCCCACACTGCTTGTGCAATACATGCACATTTACCTCTACACATTGTTCTGCAAAACATCTTTACTCAGTCTCAGTAAACTCGTGTTTCTTAAAACTGGAAGGCATGTTCCACAAATGGAGGTTTCTGTGACCATCTCTCCCTCATGTAAAACATTTAAATAATATTCACACCACCCACGTTGGTTGATCTGTGCTATTCCAATCCTAAAAGTTTGTGTTAATTGCATGCTTTACAAAACTTACACAGTAGACATAAATATATAATCAGCATGCTAACGTAAGCAC
>KZ507949.1:10085-21793 GCA_002844005.1 Limosa lapponica baueri | reverse complement strand
TTGGAACTACATGGTCTTTAAGGTCCCTTCCAACTCTAACCATTCTATGATTCTATTCTATGATCTTACATCCTTCTTTCCATTACGGCTTCAGCATTTTTTTCAGTTTTTTCTGAAATGATATTCTGCATTTCACAGATGCACCACAAATGAACTGATTGGCTAAACTGGAAATTTCAGCTCTCACTTCATCAAATGAAGAAAGAACACATCAAGCCAGGATTTTTACCCCTCTGAAAAGTAAAAAGCAAAAGAAAATCCTAGGTCTGGTGGCTTGGGAGGGGAGGGGGAGAGAATTTCTTGTTTGTGTGTTGTTTTTTTTAAATAAACCAGTCTTGGTACTTAGTATTCTGTATATAGCATTTAAAGTAAATTACAAAAATCTTTCATACTAATTTTTCTCTCTGCCTCCTTTTTAAGGAGATGCTGCAGGACATATAACTGATTCTCTATGGGTAAAAAACAAACCCAAACAAAACAGAACCAGAAAAAAAAAAATCCCTCTCCAAGTTCTCAACTGCACTTGAGCAAAACACATTTTTTAAAAATAAACCTTCTTCAGTAGCGTGAAAACTAATGGGCTAATTGTATGCTGGTGTGTATGCTTCTAGAGCTCTACAGCTATCAGATAAACTACTGATTTTTTCTAAAAAGTATTTCAACTCTTATGAGTAATTACAGACTTTTCTGCACAAATAAGAATTCTGTTTTCTAAAAAGACATTCCTCTGTGTACCTGGAACAACTTTCACGCTATAACTTTTTGCTATCCTGAATCAATCTCTCATAAAATAAATGATTTCTTAGAGACTGTTGGATGTCTCATTTTACAAAAGACAACTTTAATCCCTTAATTGTATCTTCAGGAAGAAGTTATAGTTTAGAGGTTTTGAGAAGTGTTTGAGAGAAATTATTTTCTTTTATTATTTCTTTCTAATCTCCTTTATAAAGGTAAGCACTTCTGATAAAAGAAATAACACCAACAACTAATAAGTTATTAGAAGTTATAATAAGTTAATCCTAAATTAGCAGCTTAAAATTTTGTACGAATCTAAACTGATGTAAAAAAAAAAAGACAGCCAACAAATTCTGAATTACCAAGATATTCTAAAACAACAGCTAAAATATTGCTATATATACACTCATATTTACACATCTATATAATACCAAACAGTCTAATGCAAGGGCAAAGAACAAAGCCAACTATTTTTTAAACAAGCGACAGAAGAGAGTAATAAATTAGAACACCTGCAACATGGAATTTTTTTTTTTGGTCTTTAATGACAATTAGTGAAGGTGCAAGGATCAAAACGTGAAAAAAACCATACACTGTATACACTTTATGGATTAAGAGTCATTATGCATTAAGATTATGAAGAAAAAGTGAGGTGAAACAGATTCTGTTCATAAGACAGAACATCAAGTATTAAAGCATTAACTTTCCTTTTTCTTTTTCACTTTTTTGGTATTCCCAATGGAAAAGAACAATTTAAAATAGTATCTTTTATGTAACTATTCATGTTTATTCTACATTTATGTTTTGTGCCTTGGAGGGGTTTGGGTTAGGTTTTGGTTTTTTTTTCTTTGTATTGTATGTTACAGTCAATGAACCAGCCTAATTGAAAACTCCAGTCCTAGATAAACTAGACACTAGATGAGAGACTACAGAAAAGGTTCATCTGAAGATGACAACACTAAAATTCGGGTGTCATTGGATGTCTAAGCTCTTATTAGGACTATAATGTCACTGGAACTGAAAAAGTAACCCAGCCTTAAGCACACACAATGCATTTGATTCAGCTGCTTAAACATAGGCTTTGATGACTGCCTGAGAGATACAGCAGTAATTAAGGTCTCTGCTTAACACTTGTAGATCGGACAGAGGACCTAGACTTTTGGGGTCAGTAGCTAAAGGACAGGAGGATAACTTAGAGTACCTCAAATTGCTGTTAGCTATGATTAAGTAATGGAATCAAGCACCTAATGGCTAATTAACTGCATTGTTCTCTATGCACCATTGACTGAATCTCCACTGCCTACAACAGGAGTTTAAATAGTGCACATATAGAGTTCCACGCTGAGATTTTTCTCCTTCTCCACACAAGAGTTCAGTGACACTGTAAATGAACATGATTCCTTCTGGAATTACAGCTACCTCTTCCTATAAGAAGAATTCTGATTTAGTTATTACAGAATAAACCCCAGTACATTTACTAAACCGCAAAACACAGCTCCAGTTAATTACAAAATAATAAATAAATAAATAAATAAATAAATCACAACTATTTGAAACAGCAGCTGGAGCATTATTTTTGCCCTGAAGTTCCAAAGACTCAAGGTGGAAGGGTTTCCACATAAATAGAACATAATAATAATATATACATGCCACATAAATACAATATTCCCTAATCATTTCTACCAGCAGGGATAAAAAAGCATGACATACCAATTAAACGTACAAATGTTTCAAAAGATCCCATCTTTTCCCAGATCTAGTGCTTGGGAAAAACACAAAAGCAAAGAAGCTGCTAATGCTCTGTTAATCGGAAATTTTCTTTTCTTTAAGGAACGCTTAAGAAAATCCCTTCTAGAATTTGAAGACACTCTCCTCTAGAAATTATGTCCCCTCTCCTATCGAAGAGTTTGGTTTCAAGGAAACTACAAATTTCTCTGGTGCTGATGTGCCACTTTACTGTAATTAAGTTTTTGCATTCAGATATGTAAAAGATAATGACTTTATAACAGACATAATGCATGTTTTAAGTATTACGCAGATTTAACATAAAGTCCGAGCTCATTTACAAGGCAATTGATGATTATTGTTTCTATACAGCACAGCACCTCATGACTACTTTAATCTAACAATGTTAGCAATAATATTCCAAAATGTTTTTCATAAATTCAGACCTCAATTTTCTGAGATATTTTGTTTGAGAAGCACCAGATTAGTTGGTTGAGACATTTGTAGCACACAACACAGTGGGAAAAGGTGAGGATTGGAAAACTTAACATTTTGCTTAAAAATAATCTGCTATGTTGGAATGATTGTAGCTTCCAGTGGATCATTTCTCCAACAGATCCCAAGAGTTCAATCAACGGTGACAACCTGGCACTAAGGTAATAAAGTACATCCTTGTGCAAATGCATTAGTTCCTACAGAATAATTGCGTGCCACTTTATCCTCACAATCAGGAATTTCCTTCAGAGTAGGACCACCAGAAACTCAGAGAAAAGTTATACTGAAGTCAATTGGACAGCAACGTTAAACACCACATTTCTACACAATCTGTGAAGATACGTAGCCAGCTGCTGTCAAGGTTTCTGCAAGTTTCATCAGAAAAGAAGTTTCAGAGGAAAAACTTAAAACAACAAAAATTAAATAGTTTCTAGACATTTCTAGAGAGGAGCTCATCAAGAGAAGAATGATTGGCAAGCATGATGACCAGCTGGTGTTGCAGGTTGGTATAATGAAAAAAAAAATGGGAGCAGTGACTAATGATTCAATACTAGATAAAGGTAAGAGGAGGTAAAAAAAGGTCACTAAAGCTTTGAAAGGAAAAATTTATATAGTTACAAAGAGGTATTTTTAATGCAATAGAGAAACGAATGCCCAAACATATATGCTAGAAGCTTAGTCAAGTCAAGATAAGGAAAATTACATTTAGAGCACTAATTTGAAAATGTATCAATAAGTGAGAAAGAACATTTGTTGACTCCTTGAGAAAAGGGTTCTATAATTTAATCACAACATAAGTGAAAAAGAAAGCATAAACCTTATAGTTTGTTTTTTCTTTGAAGAAACTGAAATTCTGTGCAAGACAATGAAGGTGAAGCATGAGGAATTAGCTGAAGTGAAACTATGGGAATTGCAGTTATGAGATTCAGTTAAGTCAGAGAAACTGAGTTATTGAATATATTGCTTTTCTAACATTTCAGACATCTGTAACAAAAGAAGGGTTATACAGTGACTAAATTCTTGGCTATGTTTCCTCCTGTGTCATTGCAAGAAATGAAAGAAGCTATAAATCCCTATTAAGTCACCTGGGAGAGAACAAAAAGAATTAGCAAATATACAGAACTCATTTCATAGTGTAACAGTCTGAACTATGACGTGCCAAGAAGCTGTATTAGAACAGGAAGAAAAAAAACTTTAATGCAGCAACACACAGACTGGCCAGGGCAACTCTTTGACTACTTCCAATTCTAAACAACCAACCAACCACAACTAAGGGGGGTGGAGGGGATGAGGGGGGTGGGAGGAAAAGATATATTAGAGAACATATGAATGGATAATTTCCTAGTGTGAATTCCTCAGCATAATGAAAATTGCTTTAGATATCCAAATTGAATTGATAATGAAGTTAATTAGTGAGTTTAGTGTGATAACTCACATTAGAGTTAACTCTGATAAACCCTTGAATAAGTTTTTGAATCATTTATATGCAATGTGTAATCGTTCCGTCACAACATACAGTTTATAGCACTACAGAATATAAAAGGTGATGCATGACAAATTTGTTATGTACATTAAAATATTGTAAACATATGTATCCACACCCACATCAGAAGGTTCTACATTTCATAAACATCTCTCAGATTCATTTACCAACTTCCAGAAAATAAAACACATTCATGCCAGTGAACAGACCTGTTCCTCACATCAATGATTCTACCAGAGAAAGTGTTTAGCTCTCTTCCTTTGACCACTGTGTTGTTTTACTTTCCTGCCCATTTATTTTTTATGTATGCAAATATGTATATGTATGTTTACATATGCATTTACAAAGTATGCATGTATGCCTACACATATATAAATAAACATACACAAGACATGAACATAGAAGTTGCCCGTTCCCATTCCAATAACATAAAGGAGCGTTGTGGGTTTAAGCCACATGGTGTTAAATATACCAAAGGCAAAGAGTAGTGTGAACTACTGAACAGTATATATAAGCAAAACCTTGATCTTAAAACAATTTAAGAACAGAAATTAGAAGAATTATTTAAGGCTGTGCATTTTATCTAGTAAACAGGTAGCTGTTGCTAAAAACCTCAAGTTCAGCTCTTCAGCATAATATGGAACACAATCATTAATTCATAGAACTCCCTTTAAAGCTTACCTCTATATCCTTACTGATCAAAGAAGAAGGTCCTGAGATATTTACATTCTCACCTCCTTCTGAAGGAAGAAACTGGTAATTCACAGCCTGATAAAGAATCTGTAAATACAAAATAAATATACTCTTACCACTCAAACAATCAAATGTAAGAATTATGACTGATGTCATAAGGAAACCCTAGAAAATCCGATTTAACAGCTTCCATGATAGAAAAACTAGAGTGCAGGGGAAGACAGGGAGAAGAACGCATAGGTATCTTTGACATCCTCTCCTCTGTTGTAGTCCCTAGATGAAATGACCTTCCATCCTCTGTGATTTTTTTTTTGCTATTTTTCAGGTAATATAATTATTATTTTTTTCAATTATATGCACCCTGCTGTACTACGTAGGCTAAAGAACTTCCATGTAAAACATCTATTGCCTGAACTGTGCCTCTGAGGAGTCAGGCAACTCACAGAAGCAAGTGTTACACATGATAATAGTTTTGTGAGCAGAACTTCCACAGGTCCTAGAACTGATGGAAGGTCCACAAAAGACACTTGAATGTATCATCTAGTCAGCATGACATTTTGATAAATATTTTTTGCATCTATCTACGTACAAAGACAGAGTGCTTGGACCGAAAACGTAGGACCATTAACAAACAAGAGCTGAAAAGCTTATGCTTAGTTAATGGAGAAAGTAATCGCAGGAGAAACTGATTAAATAAACTTTGACAGAAATCATGATTTGCGTTTGGCTTCCTGGGGCAAATGCCAAATTAATCATCACTGAACTTTTGCTACAAATGATATTGCATTAACAAAGTAACCTGAGCAACAAATTGAGTCTCAAGTTTTGTGAATGGAGAAGACAGAGAATCGTTCCCCTTGGAGAAGTGGGGATGCAAGAGGGTAATAGTGTCTGAGCAGCTGCACAGCACCGCAACTAACAGGATACAAAGCCTTTAGAAGGAATGAGACAGTGACATAGAGGCAGTGAATTCATAGAGAGTCTAACAAATTCTGACTTACAGTACCAAAAGACTTCAAATTCTAATTCCAGGTATAGGCACATAAGGTGGGAAACAAGTTTTTCTCATACACATCGCTATATAAGCAATTCTGTAAAGAAAAAGGCCACGTACTTGCAGCTGCATTAATTCTACCACATTTGTACTGTAGCCACTGCTCCCTTCTCCCCCATTCTTCAGGCACAGAATGGAAGCCCTCTCAGATGTTTTTATTACACAAAGATAAACCTATGAACATTGTGACCTCTTAGACAACTAAGACAAATATGAATTCTTAAGCAAGTAATAGCATGTAGCCCAAGCCACGATTACACTGAGCAGAAATTTAACATTTTGAAAACCTAAATTACTGCACCGCAGTTTCAAATGAAACTTTTCAAAAGTTTGCTATGTCATCTTGCCATAACTTGTATTCAAATGCCACAATTACACGTTCTCACAAATACAATATAATCAGCTGAACACCTAAGATCTGATTCTATTAAGAAGTCAGTCATTGCAGAATTAATAAAGATGTCTCAGACATAACGCCTGCCGTAGTTGTTAAAACTATTACGTGGTTGAAATCAGTGAGAAAAGAATTTCATTATATATTGGGTAGAGATCATAAAACTGTAAGAATAAACATTTAATAGGCATTTATCTGGGCATCTAATGAAGTTGCATTACAGGGTGTAAACACCTGGAAAACACTGAAAAAAACCCATTTAACTGCATTTGCAAATAAAACGTTTAAATCAGGCAATAAATGAAGAAATTAAGAGTACTAAAGATAGAGAATACAATTACACTTCTATGTGAGAAGACAATTCATCAAACAAAAACACCTATAAGGAGACCCCATTTGTTGAAATATAACAGTGAAAGCAGAAAAATAGAGTAGAACAAATATAAAATTGTTGGGGGGTGGAACTTAAGGGAACAAACTTTAAAACGAGCACAAGTCCCCTTTACTCTGCTAAGCATTGAACTTGCATGAAAGAAGTTTCAGAAACACCTACCTGGGTTTGCAACGAACTGCTCACTCCCAGCAACGCCTCTATGGCACTTGGGGGACAGTGTGTCAGAGCAAAAGCCAGGAGTTCCTGACGCATCCCCAAATCATGGTAGCCTTCCGACTGCCCAAGCTGACTGCATACTTCCCAGCTTTTCGAATAACCTACACAGGGACACAAACATACTTCTGAGGTTGGTAGGAGGATGCTGCATAATTCTTACCGAATGAGATAAAGGAGGGCATGTGGCATTTCTGCAAATGCTTAACATCCTCTGAGAAAGTAACCATAAATGCTCCATAGAATAACCATAACTCAGCTTTAGTTTGACCAAATGCACAGAAGCTGCATTATTATCATACTGTGGATATCAGTACAATAGGCATCTGTAAACCTACACACAGTATTTTTACATATTGCAATAAGAAAATTATAATTTACTTAAGAGAATGATATTAAACACCTTACTGGAGTAGCTGCAAGAAAAAAAAAAATATCAATTATATTCAAAGAACTTCAATTCATCTCAGAGTTTCCCCTCTCAATCCCACAGTAGAAAAAAGAGCCAAAGACACAAATCCCATCTTCCTTAGTATCTTGACACATATGTATCATTTGCGTCCACTCATACCCTCATATACAGAAATTACATAATATTTTAAGAGTTTTAATAGAAAGGAAGATATCTAAGAGACCTGCACTTTCCTACTAGCTACAGTCACATATTTTTACCTATTTGAAAGGGGTACAGTGTAGAAAGACCAAGAAATTGTGGTTCCCAAAGGCATACAGAAAAGCTCCCTAAGGTTACATGTCTAACAGTTCAGTAACTATCTTATTACATACAGGAATTCCTGTGCACATCTCCATTCCATGTATTTGTGCATTACATACGGAAAAAAACATTTGCATGTTTTTGTCTTGCAAAAGAATGATCACAAACAGCTAGGATCCGTTTTTCCTGCATTAGGAGGAGATTACAGGAATCTGGCTGTCACCTCAGCTCCTATACATCACATGCATCTTTTGTCAGAAAGCCAAGAAATTAAGTTTGAAGACAGCCAAACAGACCTGGCAAATGTCTCTCCAGAAGTCTAGAGCCAGGTTAAAGATACCTCAACTGTCTTTTATAATGTGCACACAATTAAGCAAGAAACAGTTATCAGCACTTATTATTACAGCCTGTTACTGTTACAACAGTAACATACTATTACTAAATACAAGACCCTTACCCAGCTGGCTAACAAAATTTTATTTTCTTATAATTCTTTCTAGAGACGAACAAGTGGGATAGCAATTGCAGAGAAAGATTTTACACCATGTGAATGAACTTTTGCAAACTGAACACATCTTAATAAAGATATTGAAATATGTTTCCCTGAAGAACTTTACAAAGAAACATGACTATGTATGTGTAATAAATACGAACACACGTTTAGTCTCAACAGTGCTACAAATGAACATTAACACAAACATAATACCAAAACACAGTAAGGGATTTAAACAACACGACAAATTAAAAAATGGAATCTCTACTGGGATGCATTTTCAGCTTCTGATGCAAAAAATAAAGGATTATCTGAATGACAGTTTGCAACTTCAGTTGAGAGATCTCAGTGAACCAAACTGATTTAGAAAAAGACAAACATTGCTCCAGAAGCCATGGTGGCTTAAGTATTTTGTGGTTCCATAAGTACGTGGAGTTCCTCCTCTGCGACAACAGGATTTGTCATATTTCAAGCCACCTGCCTTCTACATTTGACATGCTGATGTCAGCTGAGTTCCACAAACAAGACGTAACTGATTTTTGAATTAAATGGACCAATCTGAAGCACCATCCTTCACAGTAAGCCGAGAGTCAGAACTCGGATTTCCACTACCATCACCCCACACCACCCTCATTTCACTTCACCTGTGGTCATGAGCTCCTGGCAATGCATACTGGCTGCTTTGTAGTCCTGGAAACTGAGAGCATGTTCCACTAAAAGTATTAAAACTTGACCTTTTCTCTCCATCTGATCATCTCCTGCAAGAAAAATTAAATATTTTTATTAGTTAATTGGAATTAATGGTCAACTATATTTCTTAAGAAAACTACATGCCACAACATGAAAAATCCATCTTGAAATTGAAGCAGAAATCGTCTGTTTTTTCCTGATGGAAACAATAAAAATAGTTATAAAAACAGTTGGCATCATACCTGGCTAACAAAAAGTTTTGAAAACTATATTTATGTGACGGCCAAGACATAGATCAAAACTGATATTTAAGGTGACAAACAAATAAAAATCCTCACATTGAAAAAAAAACTTGTGACCTGTAATAGAAGAAAAATTTTGAAATTTTTAATTGTTTTGTTACAGTATACAAAGCCCCAGTTTAAACTCCCACTTCACAGAGCCAAATCATGAGATGTGGAAGACATAGGTACTTAGAAATCCCTACCTTCATAAACTGAGCAAGCAGAACTGAAACTATTTTTTCACACCATACACGCATCTTGGGGACCAGACCTCCTGGACAATGCCTCTTCCCCCACTTAAAAGTCAAAAGTAACACTTCAGGTACTACTGATCTCATGAAAGTCATTTACTGACACTGGTTGGTCCAGTCTTGTGCTCAAAATAATGTGTACGTCCATGCACTATATGAGAAGGTGACTAAACATACACAGGAAAAAATAATCTCATGCTATTCATTTTAATTTAGGAAAGAAGGATGGCAAGCAGCTAATAAAAATGAGTGGATTTTTTCAATACAAGCTTCTTGCTCATGTTTCTCCCCTACTATCAAAAGTGATTTTACGCAGTCACTGCTGTTAGAGTCATTTGAAAAGGGCATTGCTTTATGAAACTGTATTACTACAACTTGTGAAATGCAAACATTTCAGAAGGTTAAACACATCTGGTTCCCAAAACTATGTGTCTTTAAATTGCAAAGTGGTTATTTTTAACTCTACTATGCAAGTCCGTCAACGCAGGCAAAACAAATTTCTTTTAAAAAGCTTTCTCAAAAGAGAAGATGTAGCAGTTGCGCTAGAATGACATTCAGGGAAGTGAAGTTACCCTAATTACTGAACTCAATCAAGATTCCCCTAATCCCGGCACGCCATAGCTAACTCAGCTGGGAGAACAGGCTGGCTTCCCATCGTTTTATCTTTTGGCCTCTTGCTCTACGTACTGCCAACACACAATGTTGCAAATTAATCACATCCAAGGCTCTTCTGTTGCAAAATTTTGCCCTCTGGAACCTGGGAACTTCTCATGTGGGCAAAAGCAATTACGGACGACAAAGAGGTGCTTCTATCCACATGAGCTAAATGTGAACTGTCATTTCTATAAGCAAGAGATCTGTACTTGCTACTCACCTTCCGATGCCCACTTCACCCTGACAGCTTTACTACTTACACAGAGATTTGACTAAGTAGCAGACAGAAAAAAAAGGCAAGAGAAATAATTAAACCATTGTCCCTCAGATTTCAGTTAGACAAAATAATCACTGCTATTTATTGCCACTTAAAAATCAATGGGATTAGAAGGAAGAGAGAAGGAATACACAAAGCAAGGAATGGTTTTCTTCTTAACTGCTTGAACAGTCATAGGCTGACAAGTGTCCGATCCCCAATGTTTTAGCCAATTAGTTTTGATGCAGTAGGATACATCTCTGCTTGTTTTACAAAACACAAGCATGTAATACAAGGATCACTTTCCTTCCAGTCCATGGCTATACTGGCTCATCTGATCTCCACTGTTCACTCATTTAACTTCCATTATTTTGGCACACACAGTTATGCCACAGAACAACCCTCAGCTCCGACGTGACTAGTGAATTCCCTGCGACGCCCTTTTTCAGCCGGCTCTCCATGCCTCAACAGTTCAATCACTTAAAATACAACCTGCTGCAGATTAGTGGCATGTCCTTGTTCTTCTATTCAAACATGAAAAAATTCACTGCTTCAGATTTGTGACCCCTCGCTTGAAGGCATTTTTAACAATAAAGTCTTATAAAAGTGAAAGTTTTGAATTCTAGATTGCTCCTTTTGTCATTTTGACACACAAAGATTTAAAACCAAGAAAGGTTCAATGAGAAAAACCATTAAAATGGTGACATTATTATATTACATGGTAATTAACATCAAGGCTTAGTGCAGAATGTGTGACATCCAGACTCAAACAAATCAAGTTCAGAAACTGGAAAGGATATCTTAGATTTTGTTTTCCTTTTATTATTTGAGAAAGTTTGTGTGTGTTCAAGCTCCCTCAGACTATTGTCTTCTTACATTATAAGAAAAAATGCATTTATATTCTAACAGTTACTCCACTCAGTAAGATTTAAGTCTCCAAAGTTCTTTCCACCTCCTTTTATTATGATGTTTAGCATTAAGACAGAAGTTGATATAAGCAGATATGACATTATACCTGAAAGGAGGTTGTAGTGAGGGGTCTGAGCACAAGTCTTACGAAGAGAGGCTGAGGGAGCTGGGGTTGTTCAGTCTGGGGAAGAGGAGACTGAGGGGAGACCTTATCGCTCTCTACAACTACCTGAAAGGAGGCTGTAGAGAGGCGGGGGTCGGTCTCTTCTC
>KZ507947.1:52222-64813 GCA_002844005.1 Limosa lapponica baueri | reverse complement strand
TTTCTTAAAATCTTTGTGAGGTATTGGAAACAAAGTGCAAAATGATTAACCACTCATTTCCCCAAATTTGCTACAACAGGGATAAATGTAAACTAGATTGCAGGTAATCTCACCAGAAAAGCATGTTTTTAAACTGAAAATACTCCAGTGAAAAAACATACTTCAAAAATCCACTCTTTTTACATATTCTAAATTTGTTCAGTTTGCTCAGTTTGTTACTCACGCGTTGCTGCTGTCATTCTCGAAAATTTCACTTTATGAAAGAAAATATTCTGTCTTTTTTGGATTAAATAAGAGAGACAACAGAAATGCTGATTCAGAAGGATCATTGTAAAACAGATATTTCAGGCATTAAAGTCCACTTAGGCCAATGCCGAATTACTCCGTAGAGCACATCAAGAAAACAACAAGAAACATGGTTGTCTGCAATTCCATGAGCTAGGGGAGCTCAGAGAATTCGGTGGAGTCATACTGTTCAGAAACACAGTGACTACTGCAGCAGAGGAAATGTTTTAATGTGCAGTTAACACAGACAACTGTTACGCTTATTTTCAGATACACAAGATAATCTGTTACTATTCAGGGGAAATTTGGGTGCTAAATTTAAGCTGATAAAATACGGGTGCCTAAAAAAGTATAAAAGTATAAACATTTCCCCCTACACAATTACATTTTTAGTAAATTCAATTAAGTTTTAGCATCTTAAAAAAAGACAAACATTTTGTGTGTTGTTGTGGAGGGGCCAGCAGCTTCCTGTGCAGACCACATCCAAGTCGCAAAATGCATTACAAACCCTTTCAAGCATTAGACGCATGGACAAAACATGTAGCCCATTGCTTAACCTGCTCAGTAGAAATGGTTTTTAAAAATTGTTTCTGCCAAACTTTTATCAATGTATAATAAGTCCTTTAAAAAAAAAAATAAAAGAAAGAAAAAAAAAGAGTAGACCCTGGGTATTTGAAAAATCAGGCTTTTGTGTAAAGGATTACCTAGAGTATATGCATAAATTCTGAAGTTACTGAGAATGAAAACTGTAATGTCTTTAGAATTCAAAACAATCTTGTAGCTTTTGACACTCCCTTCCACTGCTTTCGTAAGTCAATGAAGCCAAGTTTTATACCATCAATTGCATTAAGTGTTTTAAAGATGTGCTAAAGATTTTGCTCAAAACATAGTGTATTAAAAAGCTCCAGTCTTGTGCATTAGCCATCATCAAGGACAAACTAATAAAACCGCACCAGATGTTTTCAAACAGTGTTCTTTAACTGCATAGCTGAAACAGTATAGAAAGAGATTGATTACAGGTATCCTGAATGTCCGAAGTAATTAAGTTTTTCAATTGGATGAGCTTGTGTTCACACTCAAGGTTGATTTTCATCCCAGTCACAGAGACAGGGATGTAGGACTAGCCAGCCGTTTCCGTACAACCTCCAGCTCTTAAAAAATCTCTATCATAATCCACAGAGTTCAATGCTTATAGGCATTTTATAAAAGCACAAACACACATATGAGTACAAACATCTCAAAAGAAACAGAATGATCAGTTGTTCATTTTAAGTAAATTTTGATTCCCCTTCCAAACGTCTGGCTAAGACCGGAGCATAACTTTAGCAGGAGGAGACTGTTTTAACAGAAGGAACATCAAGAATAACTCAGATGAAGGGCATTTTCTCTGAGTTTAGTCTTCCCTTTGGGTATTAAAATATGCTATAAATCCAGTCAATATATACACCCTTCCTTTAAAGAAACCTTTTGTCTGTTGTGTAACTTTTTACGTGCTAGTTTCAGTTGATCTCCTAGGCTGTTATTACACAATAGAGTATGTCACAGAGCCATAAGGAATGTGCAGTATAACACAGTCAACTGGGGCTGCCGCTGATTCGGAAACAAGGTAGGCCCAAATATTTGCATTAGTGGGCTGTAATATGTGTGTGTGTGTGTGTGTGTGTGTGTTGTGTGTGTTGTGTGTGTGTGTGTGTGTAGCACCAATTACATTGTCCTTTAAATGTTTACAATGATTAGTAGGAAAACATCTCCGAACTGATCAACATTGGGTCATCCAGCACCAGACATTAAGTGCTACATGTCTCAGAGGAAAATAAGAGTGCATGGTCATTTCTTTTCAAATGACCAGTGTCAGTCAGCCCACAAGAGAGTACAACCATGCACTACAACCAAAACTTAACACACACTCCCACACCACCTATTCCCATTATGTAATCTTGCAATGCTTTCAGCCGGTTGTCACCGGCTTATAGGCAAAAATGGTTGAACCCAGATCAACAGAAAATTGTCTAAATCAGATTTTTTCTTTTGCAGCCAAGCCTCTTCAGTGTGACAATTCACTGCGTCTTGGAATAAAAGAGAAAAAATTGTCACCGTTCAATACTGTCTTCACATCCTGGAACCTCGTTCTTGCAAAATCTGAAACAGATCAATAAAAATTCTATAAATGAAAATTCGCTCAATGTCATTCCTAAAGCATGGAGGTCAAAGAGCAACATAACGACTATTTCAAGTAACTGATAAGGTGTCAGGGAGCTGGTTCAAGGACATTCCCGAAGCCTGTGCTTTAATGCTGAAAAAAGACAGATTGATACATACAATATCTACTATCAAACAGAACAAAGATATAAATCACTGCTAAGAATTGAGTATGAGTAATAAAACCAAAGCTTAAGGGTCGGTAGATATAAAAAGTAAGCCATTTCACCTCATCCTAGATCTGAAGATACTTAGGTCCTGTGTGGTAAATGAACTCAGGTACTTCATTAGAAATTGAATTTAATCTTCATTTTTCCCGTTCCAGTAAAATATCCTTAACTCTCTGAAGTTTCAGATGCAAATTGTGTCCCATAAATTAATACTGAAAACATAAACCAGGAACTGAAAATGTGCACAAATGGCACACTGGGTGAGATGATGCAGGAAGTTTTCAAAGGCCAAAAGTATGAGCTGGCAAGATTTAAATCAACAGACTGATTCACAGTCCGAAATAGATGCCCAGGCTTGGTCTTTTGCATGAACTGAAGTCAACCAACTACATTTCTTCACAGATTTTTATGATGCTGTTCAGACATGCAGTTATCAGCTGGACTGACCAGCTATATGAGAATAAGTACTACTCTGACAGCGGTTTTAAAATATTTTTACATTAATATTATTTGCCCATTCAAAGTCTTGCAAGTTATTTTTAGGCGTCCTTGTCCACATGGAAATTGTTTGTGTGGACACAGGACATGGCACATTGAACTTTTCATGCATTACCTTGTCCATCATTATCCTTTCAAACGCCCAAGCCAGGCAGCTGAGAGGCAAATGCAGGCTCTGACTTCATGAGGAGGAATATATTTCTCAAAAATTCTATCTAAGGAATTTGATTCTCCCTCTGTAACCAAGGAACTGAGATTGCCGTTACAGTGAGTAAAAGGATTTTTTCTTTCCCCTAAAAGCAGTTGGTTTATTTAATATTCACTTTAAAAGCCATATATTAAACATAGGGACTGAAGTCTAATGGAAACAAAACATCTACCCCTGAAAAAATTAGGAATCCTTGTCTACAGTCTCTTACAACGAAGACCCCCTATTCTACTTCCATTTTGACTATTTTTTTTCTTTTCTGTTTCAATTCCCTTTGGCTATTCTTGGGATGAAAGACTTCAAGTTTTAGGATTAACAGTCCAAGCAATGACGTTTCTCATGTTGCTACTCTAAACTGGATAGGAACCAGCAATAAGGAGGTCAGCTCTCGGGCTGGGTAGTTCTGCAGGGAACAACCAATTCCAACAGTAGCCAAATAAAGCACTAAGCAAAGCTTCCAATGTACCAAGCACAAGTACTTAACAATGTTAATCTGGAAGTAAAAGTATTTCTAATGATACTTCATTTTCTTTTGCTTCTTGACAGTCTTCCTAGCACTGGGAAGGGATCTCGATTTCAAAAGCTGGAAGAAAGCAAAGGCACAACCCCTGGACAATGGCACAGTTGTCTTCAACGCAGAATTTCCCTCTGTGGTGATTTCAGTGTAGTCTGATATTCAAACACCTGATGCCAGTACTCAGTAGTGCATTCCATCCCCGAGGACCCACAGAATCTGAGAGCACATACAGACACTTCAACCTTTGTGCTTGTAGGGGAAAGGCTGACAACCACCTAAGACAGCACAGCAGTTTCATGTATGGTTTTAAATAAAAAAAGTCTAGGTATTTGGTTTCTTTTTAATATTATTGAAATGTTGATAGTTTAACCTATCAGCCTTTAACAGTCATCAAGCCTAATATGTCTTTCATAGTGACTAGTCAAGTAGGTTCTCACCTGCTTTGCACAACTCCATGGGATTTTTTAAGGACTGGAGTTCATAAAGAACCCGTCATCATTTGTGTGCCTCAGGGACAGTTCTGTAACAGTTCAGTGTTAGCTCAAATAAAATAAAATCCACTTTACCACTTGCTCACTGCAATTCCTGCAGTACCTGGATCTTGCTTTGTGCATACAAAGTTCTTTTTAATTTCAAATTCAATATTATTGTTTTGAAGTTATGAAGCCAGATGCCACTGTATCTACTTTGATAAATTCCAAAATACAGAAAGATGTTTCCCATGGGCTACAGCATGCTTTAGGGTATATTTTACTATTTTATTTTATTTTAATGCAAATATTGCTTATTTCATGAAGGTCATTTACTATTTCTACTAAGCAAAAAGCATTTAATATGAAACTGTAGGAAAGACACAAGTGAATTCTGCAAGGAAAAGCCAGGCCCTGAAAATTGCTTAGCAACTGCTAGTATAATATATTCAAAAGGGATTAGACAAACCTATGGAAGATAGAGCCATTGATGACTTACTCATGGTATCATAGTGTCATTGTAGCTTTCATACAATGATTTGGATGCGGGCTTGAAGCCCAAATTCCTAAACTGAGGTTTTCTGGAAGGTGGGGAAATGTATCAGGAATTAATTTTATAAATGCTTCATACCCTCTCCTTCATACCCTCTCCTCGGGTACTTGCTGTTGGTCACAGCTGAGAACAAAGTGCTGGAGCAGATGCCCACACAGGGGGTAACAGTCTGACCTAGCAAATGTAGTCAGTAAGTGAAACAATCTCCAACAGAGACAAAAACATGGCTGAAACAAGCACCTGTGCAGTTAGAAAATAATACTGGATCTATTCATTTTGTGAATCTTTCCAATTTAAAATGAAACATTTGAGTTTATTCTTTCCTAGAAGATAAAAATTACTTCTAAGATTCATAGACTTAGAACTATTTTCTGTGGCTTCAGGAACACATACAATAAGATAAAGCTAAGCCAGATCTGGATGCTGAACTTTGCACACTTTACTGAGCCAGTAAACCCAGCATGAAGCAGAAAATTCTATCAGGCAATATTTTAATGCACTTTGCTAGGTAATTCTGTAATCCCCTAAAGGGGAAATGATTTCTGATCAGCAAGCTCTCGTGAGAGGTGTTCCATCCACCATCCAGGTGTTCTGTTCAGAAACTGTGTGGAAGAGCATCTTTTGTAGTCATGGACAGTGACTTTGTCCAAAAAATAAACTGAATTTAAATTATCAGGAATTCTATCAAAATTGCACTTACTTACTAATTTCTGAAAGGAAACCGGTCTGTTTTGCAATTTCAAATTCCTCTCTTTTTTTTTCCCTGAAAATAAGACTTTAAATACCCTTTAATACTATTCCTAAAGAATTTAGTGACTTACTGGGCAAAAATGCCGACAGAAGAGGTCTCAACACAAACAGAGGTCAATAAAATCTGAAAACAGTTCCGGCAGGTCTTTTCCCAAACTGCTAATAGCTAGGACTGAGGAGTATGTCTGGAGCAGAACCAGGCACGGAAGAAGTTTTTGTTTGAGAACACGCTCTACAGGCTAAATAGGTGATAACTTTACTGATAATGCTCCTCCGTCTGCATACTTTAGATCACAGAATCACCAAATGATTCGGGTTGGAAGGGACCTTTAAAGATCATCTAGTCCAACCCCCCTGCCATGGGCAGGGACATCTTTCACCAGATGAAAAGCTTGAAATGATGCTCAAAGCCCCACCCAACACAATCTTAAACACTTCCAGGGATGGGGCATCCACAAGTTCTCTGGGCAACCTATTCCAGGGTCATGCTGCCCTCGAAGTAAATAATTTCATCATAATAGCCAATCTAAATCTACCCTCTTTCAGTTTCAAACATTGTCCTGTCACTATGGGCCCTGGTAAAAAGTCTTTCTCCGTCTTCCTTATAGGTTCCTTTTAAAGTACTGGAAGGCCACAATAACACCCCCCTGAAGCCTTCTCTTCTCCAGGCCAAACAACCCCAACTCTCTCAACCTCTCTCCATAGAAGAGGTGTCCCAGCCCTCAGACCATTTTCATGTCTCTCCTCTGGACCCCCTCTAACTGGTCCTTGACTTTCTTGAACCCAGAGCTGGACGCAGTGTTCCAGGTGGTGTCTCAAAAGAGCAGAGCAGAGGAGGAGAATCACTCCCCTTGATCTGCTGGCCATGCTGCTTTTGATGCAGCCCCAGATAATCTGCTTTCTGGGCTGCATCAAGTGTGCGTTGCTGGCTCACATCTGTTTTTTCACCCACCAGTATCCCCAAGTCCTCGTCTGCAGCGCGGCTTCAATCCATTCATCACTCAGTCTGTACTGATACTGGGGACTGTCCCAACCCTGGTGCAGCTCTGCTGTGTTCAGAATTTTCTTTCTTTTTATATTTCTCTTCTGGTTTTTCTCCAGGTGCACCAGATCCAAAGTTAACTTATAAACTCTAAACAATGCTGAATGAACTCTCATACCGTAGGGGTAAGAATGTGATTGCTTCTTAGGGAAGCAGAACGTGAGAATTGTTTCCTCCAACTCAAAATAAATCTGCTGCAGACAGAATAGCGTTTCGACTCTCAGGCAGCTTAAGACTCTTGAATTCAATTCCAGCACACTGCCAATTTAGTTTTTTCAATAAAGCCTCAGATTTGATACATTCCTTGCAGCCATTCCTGAAGACTTGGCAAAGGACCTTATTCTACCTCAGCAGTAGTTTCTGTCATCAGCAGTAGTTTCTGTCATCAGCAAATAATGTAGGTTCTTCTTCAGCCATGCGGAAGCAACACTTCAGAGATAAGCGTAAGGCTGCTTTGTAGCTAAAAAGTTCAGTGTATAGGTGAGAAGCTGGAGTTCAATCTCATGGAATGGTAAATATCTTCAATTTATACAGGCTCACATGACTACCCGCACCACTGTATCACTCAACATTCGATGATTACTTATCTTCTAGAAGTGGGTAGCAGAATAAATATGAGCAGTGTTTGCAGACACATTAGGAAAAGGTTGCAAAAATAGTTCTTTCTGATGCAACTTCTGTGTTCTTCCAATTGTGACACTTAAAGTACCTTAATTTTCAGTAAGATGTCAAACTACAGTGGAAAGGACCTGATCCCCCTCTGGAGGGAGTTGTTTCCTGTGATAAATATAACTGTAGCACTGAGATCACACCATCTACTTTTTTTTGCCAGGTCTTGATTTAAAAAAATCAATTGTTTCAAAATTATCAGATAAGAGCGTCTTTTGACTATGTTGCACATCAGTCAAGTTTGCTAATTTATTGCCAAATCAGACATTTACTGAAAATGTATCCTGTAAGTTTGTATCAGATGCCTGTATGTTAAAAAAACCCATTTGACAGAAAAGCTGGTGCACAGAAAATAAAAATGAAAAGCAATTCTGACCCTAGAATCTACATGAAGAACTTTTCTTCTCAGCAAAGCTTTAAAGGAATCAATCACAAAACAGTTTGTAACAGCAACACTAATTATTCTGTCAGAGAAGCAATACCTGGAACAGGGATTCTACCTTTGCTAACTGTGCCACAACTATAATCACAAACACACACACCACCAGGACTAGCCAAAGGACAGCACTAGTGAGGGTAGGAATTGGATGGGGCAGAAAAGCATCTGGGTAAAATCCTAGGGCAGCTAGTGCTCACCATGACATTTACACTTAATCTGAGTCATTCATATCGTAATCCGTTTCTTCATCCTCACTCTGAGTGGCATGCAGCATGCAGCAAGTGTAGAGAAAGGAAGGGAAAAGAAGAGATTGCAAGTGAGTCAGAGCTGCAACAAAGCACAGTCCACTTACACTTGAAGCATCTGGGATGACATTTATTTATTTTTATCTGGGACCCCCACTCTTTGTAAGAAAGGATGACAGCAAACTATTTCAAGGAGGAACATTACAGATTTCATGGAAATTTCCTTTTTCAAACATCCTAAAGCCAGCAGATAGAAGCCAGTAGTACCACGCAACACAACAATAGGGACCATAAGTATAGAGAAAGTTTAAATAAATCTGTAAAGCTGGTACCTTAACTCAGTACTTTTCGCTACAGGTGGGAAAGGATAGCACTGAAGAAACTAACTCTGGATGCAGACGTTATGAACAAGCTTTGGTCAGTGGTCTCAAGACTGACAGCTCAATAAAGTGGTATGAAAGAGAAGAATACTGGTGGGAATACAGGTGATCTTTCAGTAGTGCCATCACTACCAGTAAAAGCCACTGGAACCATTTAAGACAATGTAAGCCAATGCCCCAAATGACACTATTTTCTTCACTTAGGTGTATTAGAAAGTCACACAGAAGTTAACTACTAACTTACTATGCAAACTGTCCAAAAGAAAAGAAAACATAAGAAAAAAAGTCTCTAAGAAGGAACGAAGGCGAAGCTTGATTGGATGGGCTATCAAAAAAATGCTTTTTCCTACTCTGAAAGTCCAGAACTTTCTTTAACCCAACCTGCTGTAAAGTAATAGGAAGACTTTCTCATGGCTTCTAAAAGTGAGGCCCAGTACGTGAACACATTATTCTGCATGTATCACTGGATACCGGAATTTCAATCACATGAACTTCATGAAGACCAACTCACACATTAATGAACAGGTTTCAGAGTAGAGGATTAATGCTGGCAAGGAGGGAACTATTGAGACAACAGCTCCCAAGGTTCAGTCAAGATTCCTGAACACAGCCGAGCTGTCACAAACCTCTCAAGCAAAAAGAAAGTTTTTGGGTTTTTTTTTTTTTTCCCCCAGGCACAACATAGATAAAATTTAATCTATTAGAAACATACTATATAAAAAATGATTGTCCAAGTATTGCCATTAATCGCTAGCAATGGCTCAACTCTTCCAGGACAAAAAGAGTGAATGTTTATATATCTCCAACCAAAATTAACAGTAATTCTTATTCATCAGCCTGGTCAAATTATGCTCTGCTCTCTTCTCTGAAACAATGCCCAAGAAGCAAGTCAATGGAGAGGTCTATGACTTAGCTTCCCTTAGAGCTACTGAATTTACCGAGTTGTACTGCACTCTGAACTAGCTTTTGTATTTAGGATTTAATAGTTTCATTTGATCTGTATTTTCTTTTACATTAAGGATGCAATGTAACTCTGGCAACTTCTGAATTTCCCTGAAGATGTACTACCATTTCTTATTAAGATGTTTATTAGGTTCTAGAATTCCAAGTTTTATTTCAGGTACCTATCTCAGCCCTGCGTTATTACCACACATCTCTTTAACTTGTCAACTTTTAGAGTCTTCCTGAAGCATCCTGGCAAAAGCAGACCTTGACTAGAGTTTTGGAAAGAGTGAGCTGTGGCTTACCCAGGTTCACTGTGTACCCTTGACTATATTAATCCCTTTCAACTCTTTGGAAGTTTTATCTCAGCAGTGACAAACTAGCATAAATTAATCATTTCACTAAGAATCCAACATGAAGTGTATTTTTATAGTGCAATTTACAAAAATGTCTCCATATGTATAGCTGCATAACCAAGTTACAAGGCACAGAAAGAAGGCAAGTTTTATCTAAGGCCTCAGTGCCAAAACCCAGATCAATTCTTAGCATTATTTCAAAATTAATTTCTTTGAAGGTGATTCTTGAAAAAGCAACCTTTGATAATTTACCAATTGTTTAGTATCCACATATACTAAATTAAAAGCTTTTAAGCCAACTACAGAAGTATCCAGTTTGTCTGTAGTCATCTCCTCATACAAAGCAAGAACACAATGACAGAAACTGTTCAATATGCAGGGAGGAGAAGAATACACTTACATACGTAAGTCGTCTGCCTTATTACTGTTCAGTTGTGGTTTTACATTTTCCCTTGTACAAACTGAGCAACAATAGAGTAAAATGCTAAGATATTGTGCCTATAACAATGTTTTTGTAAAGCTGGTTACAGAAAGTAAAGAAAACTAAGTAGAAACCTGAAAATATTAACATAACAAATGCCTTCATTTTATAACACATCGCACACGACTATGTTTTTCAAAGACAGCAATCTCCATTCTTGACAGTAAGATTTCTTCAGTTGAAATCAAGCAAGAAAAACAGTTTTCAAGTGAAGCAGTGACAGAATAAGCATTCAAACGTGTAAGAAATAAATCTAGATTCTCAACTCTAAAGAGTAAATATCTGCCAATACTTGAAAAAACAGGACAGGTATCAGGACCAGTACAGAGTACTGCATTTAAAGAACCCATCTGGTGTAACAAACGCATGCTGGCTGTATCATTTACAGTCTCTCGCACAACGGACAGGAACCACTATTAGTCATGAGTGAGGGGAAAAAAGGCAATTAAATAAAGGTCGAGAACAGAGGTAGGCCTAGCACGACTTAGTGAAGCCCACCCAATTTGACACCATTTCTTTAGTCCAACGACTAATAACTTACCTTTGCTTTTTCACTGGGTTCACTGGTTGTGCCATAGGGAGTGTTATGCAATTCCTTTGAGACAACACACAGAAATTCAGCCTGATCTTCATTGCCATAGTTATAGGAAGAACCAATACTGACCAGCTGAAAGATGAAAAAAAAGAGTTAACTGCATTTCCACATAAAACAAATTCCATAAACTCTCATCGTTAGTACAAACACTCCTCACTCTTCAGACTGTTGGTTGTGCCTGAAGCATGATTCTCCACTCCAATGCAAATACATTTTGATGTTGACAAATACACTGACACTCTGATAAGGTAAATATAGCTTTTTTTTTTTCAAACATTTACAGAACTAATGGTTTACGGTTATGATTGTACTGTGAAAGAAAAGGCTATAGGGGGAGGTCAGTGGAGAAGTAGCCTGTTCCCCATTTCTGTTATTTACTGGAAATCTTCCCATCCTCCAAAGTTAATTTTTAAAAAGTTTGTATGTGGTATCTTAATGTGGCATGATTTAACATGTAAATGGCTGCATGCAGGAAGCACTTTAGCCTGAAGGGATACTTGCCACTTTACTTACAGAATAACGGTACTTCTATTAAAACATATTTTGAGTGGACAAAGACAAAATTTGCATTTGATTGGAAAACAGCAAGACATAGCAGGGTGGGACACCAAGATTAACACCTGAAATTCATATGTACTACTACAAGGAAGTTAATTAAGGAAGCGCTACAAGCGGAAGCCATGTATAATGAAATGTGACATTTTACAAGCTTCTACAAGTCTCGATATTGAATGATAAATGACAATATACTGAGAAAGAAGGATATACCCAACATCAGTACTACCTCATATACAGCACGTTTACCCTACGGTAGAAATTTCATGTAACTTGTCTTACCTTACACACAGTACACTTACCTAACGCTAGAAGCTTTACATAGCCTGCCTTTCCAAGCCAGAATCAATTCAGATGTAGCTGCTTCATTTATTTTAAAGGTTTATTTCAAAAGCACGACAAGATAATGTATGCTACTACTACTACTGACACAGATCAAAGTCCTAAAAATCAACCTGTTGCACAGATACACCGTATCTAAATGTTATTACCAAAACTGTATTAAACCTACCTACCAAATCACCATACATACGTGATAAGGCTGTCTTGTTCCCCAATATCTGTTATATCATTAAAGCACCCTGGTAATGGCCCCATAGAAAAGGCTTCGCTTGTTTTTTAGGGCAACAATACTTGAAACACTAGTTATTTGTCTAAAAACAAACTGTGTGCTGCCATTAGTCTAGCGGAGCACCAAGGAGAGTGAAAGCCTAGTTAAAGCTGGGAAAATGCAGTCAAGATGAAATGTTGGTCTAGAATCTGTACTTGAGGGATAAGACCATTCCCCCAACAAAAGTGGAAGGTAGACCAAGGCTAAAAGCAGCTTCCATTTAGCACTGTCAGGGGAAAATAAAGCCTCACTGTACTTTTAAGGAGAAAGAGGAGAGAGATGCTCAGATGTTCCAGCGCTGTGGTAAGACAGCCACCAAGCCAGCACCTCCACAGGCAGACAGAGCCGATGTCTCCACAGAGAGCAGGCAGTTTGGCTGCACAGTGAACCAACCTGACGCCAGGCCAAGGCGATGTCAAAGTCTTTGCAGCCTGATGACATTACATCCCACAAGGCTCAGCCTCCAACGAGCAGTACTGGCAACAAAATTCTGCACTCTCAAACCACCTACTTTAACTACACTGTCTGGGTGTGATCACCAGAAACCTTTCCCTCCCTCCTCCACTCCTAACATCACTCTAGTTCTGCAAAATACATAGCCAGTAATGAACACTGATCAAAAATGAA
>KZ507946.1:21154-32817 GCA_002844005.1 Limosa lapponica baueri | reverse complement strand
GCTCCACGCTCCTGCCGTGGCTCTGTCTCTCCCTGCTGTCGGGTACCTTCCTCCCTTTTTCCCTGCAGCGCAGTGAAGAACCACAGAACACCGAGCACTAAATCCTGCTCCGCTGGCATTTGCCCAATAAGGGCTCAATCTGCAGGGATGCAATTTCCATTTTTTAAGACAAGAAGAAATCAGGGTTTCCAAGAAGCGATAGACCTGAGCACCACCTGACAGGCCTCTGAAAGCTGTTGGAGCACTTCTCAGCTGCTCTTCACACAGGTCTGGCCATAGGAAATGTCAGGCTTCAGTTACCTAATTAAATACAGATGCAAATAACGATGCTGCTTGCGAGGAGACATCACCCTTTAGTGCTCCCAGGTGCTTCCAGCCGAGAGCCAGTGCTGCAGCCCACAGCAGGGCAAAGCCAGCCAGGTCATAAATCCTGCTGCCCAGAGAGCTCTAGGCTTTGGCGGGGGGAGCAGTTGTGGTGCAGGAGGGGGGGTGTGGAGGGGTAAGTGTTTAACAGACTACCCAAATGTACCTCTGCTTCAGGGAATCAAGGACCAATTGGTTCAGGTGTTTGCTGCTGCTTTGTGGGGTCCTGCTGTGATCTGGGGGCCAGCAGTTGGGGTTTGCTTCTCCCCCAGCTCCTTCTGGCAGGGTGATGCTCCTCCTGGGAGGAGGTCTGGAGAGCAGGACCCGGGCTGCTCGAGAGCCCAGGGGAGAAGAGGGTGGTGGGGAGGCACGGTGGGGTCGGAGTCATGGTGGCAGAGTTTCTCCGTGGTGGCAGACCCTGTTTTCCATGTCTGCAGGCACCTGGGAGCCGTGTCTCAGCCAGGGTAGAGACCAGTGTCCCTTATGTGGTCCCCTCTGAGGCAAAGTAGTGTTTGTCCCAGACCTGTCCCTTTCCCTTCCCCAGCCACGGCGTGTTCCTGGAGGCCCTCGCTGGGCAGTGCCACCTCCCTGCCCCGGCTGCTGGGGCTGCTCTGGTCTCTCCCCAGCACACACGGGCTCTCCTGAACGTCACTCTTGGGCTGCTGCCGCTCTCGGGAGGAGCTGGGGGAGGTTTGTCTCTGCAGGTGAAACCCAACCCCTGGGAATTTCCCTCTTTGAAGTGCTTTTTCCTGGTTTTTGTTTCTTTGTGACTTGAAGATTTTTATGCTTACTTAGGACTCTTGCCTGCCCCTGTAAGAGTCTCCAGGGCTGAGGTGGGTGTGCAGGAAGCTGCCTTTCATCAGGGAGGCTCCACGAGCTCCTGGAGGTGCTGGGTGTCCTCGGCTCCCACTGAGCTCAGCCCCCAGGAATGCACAGCGGGCCCTGCCTTCCAGAGCTTGGATCCTAGAGAAAACGGAGTCTTAGGAACTCGGTGTGTGTGTGTGGCTCTGTCTGTGCACCCTCATAACTTGTGAATCCAGTTCACCCAAGAGTAGAAGCATCCAGATATTTAAATATCCCGTGACTTTGAAAACAGGAGGCAAACAAAGGAAACCCTATTAGCCCCTCCAAAAGGGAGACAACGCAATGTGACTTCAGACCTTATTCCCACTCTAATTAGATGCTCACAACTTCCCACAGGAGAGAGATGTTAAATGTGCTCCAAACAAGAGAGGATGTTTGCATCCTAACAGACACCAGAGAATCCAACCATGAGCTAAACCCATAGGAGATCGGGCTTTCTTTACCTGCTAAATGCACAGATCTACTAGCTTTTACCATGCTATCAATGGCTTCATTTCTGCTGTGTCCCAGTCCCTGAGCCTGTACCGGGTGCATTGACAATGGATTCCAGCCCTCTTTGTAATCCTTTTTGGATGCAGATGAGAGATGTGCTCCTTAGCAGGTGCATGGACACCTTTGGGGTCACAGACCAGCCCAGAGGAGGGCGAGATCACTGGGGCTGCACCCACCAACACTCCACAGGAGCTGGGGGGGTCCCCAGGCTGCAGGAGCTGGGGATGTGCCCTGCCTGGGGGGGACGCCCCTGCTTTGGCTCCTTTGATTCCCAGCAGGATCTGTGCTTATCGCTGTATTTCCCATCAGGAATGAAGCTGCCTGCCCAGTGCTCGAGGATTTTGAGGCCAGTCTCTGGCAGAGGATGAAGATGGCTGTGGATTTCAGCGACGCTCGGTGCGGGTCAGGCTGCGTGCCATCGCCCAACGGGGACGAAGGTTAGTGCCTCCCACCCCGAACATTAGAGGTCACACTTGTGTCCAAGGCTGAGCAAATCTTGCAATGTTTCCCATGATTTTGAAGTTGAGTTGTTAGGGGAATTGGTTTCAGTGCTGCTTGCACTGGTGCCACCCATTTCAGCTCGTGTGTGTTGCTTCTTGTGCCTATTTTCTGCTAATGATATTAAACAGATTCCCTGCTATGAATATCTGCAGGAACAGAGAATACTGAGCAGACTGCTTGGAGCAGGAGGCTGGATTAGGTACTTCTTCAGGTCACCCCCACCCTGGATTATGTGCTAACCCTAAATCAAATACTGAACATTACACAGCTAGTGCTGAGCACCACACAACCGGTGTGCTCAGCCAGATCTGACTCTAACTCATATTTAGAAAATTCTTCAGACTTTAAAAATTGTTCATTTAAAAAATGTGATGTTTAATGTCAGATAAAGATTACAAATGATCTTCTTGACTTGCTGATCTGAACCTTTCTGCTGCTGCTCCCACACTGAAGTACGTTTAATTCTTGTGCCCTTGCTTTCAAGCGTCTACCTTGGTCCTGTACTTCCTTCACCTCTGACCTGCCCTCTCACCCGTGGCCTCTGGCCCTTCTTTGTGGCTACTAATGCTGGTGCAGGCCCCTTTTCTGCCTCTTCTGCAGCAGTGGCCCACAGACCTCACTGTGGGTCGCAGTGTGTGCTCAGCGTGACGCGGGCAGTGGGCAGGATAGAGCCGTTTGGGCATTGCTGCAGCTGGAACCGTGATGGGAAGAGCATCACTGAGCATCGCTGCTGGCCCTGGGCGTTCATGGGAAAGGCTCCAGTGCTTGCTCTAAGGGAGCAGAACACAACAAAACATTTTTCAGCAAAACTTGCAGGCGGAAACATGCCTTCAAAGCGTTACAGTCCGGTTCTCTCTCTGCCCTACTTTGTACGTACTCTGCTTTGTTGCAGTAGATCTGAACCAGCGTGTCGTGCTCCTCAGGGCAAGGGCTGTCTCTCTTTGTTCTGCGGAGCCTCCAGCACAGTCCAACCATCACTGCAGGCTCCCCAGCATGGGGAGGGGGTGAAGAGGCCTATGCTTGAGAGACAGATGTCATTAAAATACAGTAGAAAAGAATTTGAAGTAAAACATATTGCAGTGATGGTGAAACTCACTGATTTCAGTGGTGTTTGCACAATGCTGGTTGCTGTGTTTTCAGTGCTGGCTGTGGGGAAGTGGTCCAGGCTGACATGGAGCAGTGGGGATGCGACAGGGGCTGGAGCAGCGATGCAGCCCGTCCGTCCCTCGCCCAGCTCACCGTGGGCTGCTGCCCCTGCCCGCTCACAAAACACCTCCTGGAAACTCCCTGTTTGTGGTATTTAGTGGGAAAAGGTTGGCCCGAGTCATTCAGAACAGCCAAGAAATGCAGAAAAGCCATTCAGAAATCTTTTCTTTGCAAGATTTACCTGCGCAGGGACATAAGAAGTGTGTACACATGTGAGGGAGGAGTCCCTCTGCCCGGGGAGCGGTGGCTGCGGGAGCCTGTGCCGCTGCGGGAGCCCGAGTTCCACCCTCAGCCACGGGCTGTTAGCAGAAACAGCAAATCCAGCAGATAGTGCTGCAGAGGATGGGATTGTTCCAGGGTGGAAATTAGAGGGCTGGGGTGGATTTGGCGTGCGGTGACAGCACCTGTAAGTAACTGTACGGACGGCAGTCGCTGTGCTGGTCTTGCATGCGCAGATGGTGGTGGTGGAGATGGCACCCTCTTCTCTCATTGCTGCTTTGAACTGCGCTTCCTGGGCGATTGTTCCCTTAATCAAAAGCAAATGAACTCCAATTAAGGTATCTCACGAAGTATCATTTGTGTCACATTAAGACTGCTGGTGTAGCGTTGGAAAAGCAGCGATACCGCAGCCTGATTCACACAGGACGCACACAAGAAAGGGGTGGATCAAGCTTCTCGAGTAAAGGCAGTGAGAGCCGAGTTGGATTCATGCAAATCAGTTCTCGTATGATGCGAGATGCTGCTGTTGGAGATAGGACAGGAGACTGACATGAGCATTGTAATAGTGTTTGGGAAATGAGAAGGGTGTATCTGTGGCTGGATGCTTCCCCGGCGTGTTTGTGCATGTTCTCGTGGCAAAACAGGCATCTTTTACACGACTAGGCTGCCAGCAGCCCGAGGAACCTGCAGGAGCAATGTCTGTCACGACAGAGACCACTGGCAGCACAGGAGGCCGTTCGGGTGGTTGGAAGGTCTGTGCTGTGTGTTATTCACATACAGCCGTCTAAACTGTTGGCTTAGTGTTTCATCAACAAACTCTTATAAAGATAATAAATCAATCTCTTGAGAATATTCAGCTTTCAAAGTGCTGGTTTTGAACTAAAAGGAGATGGCCATGGCAGGACGTAAGCAACACGTTTTGTTTAAGTCCCACTCACTGAAACTGCATTTAATAATGGAAATTTACTGAAACCTTGCAACTTGAAAGAAGAGATTTTTTTTTTTCACTCCTGTTGTGTGTACTTGGTAAAAGTAGGTGTCAGGAGATGCTTAAAACCCAGGCAGCATCAAGTTACCTGATGATGCATTTTGTACTAAATGCACTCTTCTTTTTCCCATCACCAGGAAAGCCAAGCCCCAGGTGCAGCAGGGCGAGGGGGGGGGATTCTGGCCTCCAGCTCTGGGGCCACCAACAGCACAAGGACATGGAGCTGTTGGAGCGGGGCCAGAGGAGACCATGGAGATGCTGGGAGGGCTGGAGCCCCTCTGCTGGGAGGGGGGGCTGAGAGAGTTGGGGGGTTCAGCCTGGAGAAGAGAAGGCTCCAGGGAGACCTTGGAGCTCCTTCCAGTCCCTCAAGGGACTGCGAGAACACTGGAGAGGGACTTTTTACAAGGGCATATAGTGATAGGATGAGGGGCAATGGCTTCAAACTGAAAGAGGGGAGATTGAGCTGAGATGTGGGGAAGAAGTTCTTTGGTGTGAGGGTGGTGAGAGCCTGGCCCAGGTTGCCCAGAGAAGCTGTGGCTGCCCCATCCCTGGAGGGGTTCAAGGGCAGGTTGGAGGGGGCTTGGAGCAACCTGGTGTGGTGGGAGGTGTCTCTGCCCAGGGCAGGGGGTGGCACTGGGGGGGCTTCAAGGTCCTCTCCCACCCAAACAATTCTAGGATTCTCCTCTTTTCCAGGTAATCTGGGTCCCCTTTCCCTCCTGCTCTGTACCTCTGCAAGCCCCTGCTTTGCCCGCTGGAAAGCGAATGCCGAATGGGAATAGCTGTTTCTGTGCCCCCTCAGCACATGCGAGGGGCTGCAGACGAGCAGAGGATCGGGCGCTGGTGGGTCTCAGGAGGTGACTTTTAAAAATGAAAAGCAAAGCCAGAGCGGTCAAAAGGCCCTGAAAGGCAGCAAGAATTACAAATAGGGATTGAAAGCTAAAGAGAGAGAAAATCTTAATTAGATCTCCACCAACCTGTAGAGGAACACATTTGGATTAAAATGAAATGGAGCTTTGTACTCTCAGGGTTTCAGAGCAAGAATGGAAAGAGGAATTATTCACATTTGCTATTTGTGAAGCTGGATTGCTTTTTCTGTGAACTTGTCTTTTTAACTTCTCACCTTGTCAGAAAATTGTGAAAAGCTGCTGGGATGGTGTATTTGGGGTAGTTCTTATCACGGCACACAGCAGAACCATTTCCATGGTTTCAGAATATGGGCAGAGTTTCCTATTTAATCCTGTCCTCCCCGAGTTAACTCCTTTCCTCTGGTGGTGAGCCAGCCCGTCCACCGTTCACCAACTGGCCTTATATTTCACCACCACCGATATTTTCTCTTTGTGAATATCTATCAATATTTAATAGAGTGGTGTCACTTTTGCCGTAAGATGAGAGGAACTCCTAGAAACCTTGAATTATACATTGTGTGGCCGGGGGAAGCTGGGGAGGGTTTTCTTTGGGTCTCAGAGCTCTTGGAGTTGATCTCCAGGACCTGCAGCTTGAAATCCTAATAATGGATGAGCACCAGAAGAAACTCAATCAGCGGCATGAGGGAAGGCCCCGCAAAGTGAGGTTCAAAATATCTTCATCTTACAGTGGTCGAGTGTTAAAACAAGTCTACGAGGACGGGCAGGAGCTGGAGCCCCCGGCCAAAGAGCACTCCCGGCGTTTCCTCCGCCACAGCTTCGAGCCAGGCAACCCTTTCTGTGGGGCCGGGGAAATGCCCGAGAACAGGTTCTACTCGCCAGCCAAGCTGACTGCCCAGCGCATCAGCATATTCAAAGAGGACAAGAAATACGGTCTCACCAGCAACTCTCCCCTCCTCGGGGACTGCCAGCCCAGCGACAGCCACTGCAGGGTAAGTCACGGCCAGCCCGGGAACCAGCTCAGCCCGAGCCCTTCTTGGACTAATCTGGTAACAGCAGTTCAGACAAAGCTCAGTTTTGTCGGTCCTGGGTTTTAAAAGGGTGATTGTAAATTTCCAGCCTTTATCCCCAAAATTCTGTGTCCTGCTCGCTCTGCCAATGGCTGGAGCCATGTGTTTTGTGGCAGTGCAGGCACCAAGTGATTCCAGCTTCTCCCTGCACTCATCTGCATCTGTCCTCTCCCCAGAATGAGATATATCATTTCCATATGTATCAATATCTATATGTAGGAATCCTAAAGCATCTAAAGGAGTCAAATGTAAGATGGATATTATCTTAGTTAGTTATGTTTAAGACATTAAAGTTGCATGACTCCAGCTGTCAGAAAGGTTGGTGCCACCGAGCAGGGAGCCTCCAGCGAGGCGTCTGCATCCTCTGGCAACTCAGAATCCCCCTTTGGCTACTTTTAAAATCCCAGCTTAGTTCCACTGCGTATTTTGTTAATGTATAATTATTGCCATTGATACAAAGTGTCTCTTTAGTCCTAATAAAAAGCCAGCACATGTGTAATGTATGTTAAATTGATTAATACACAGGGATTATCTTCATTTTCTTACCCTGTTGAATTATTTATGTATCTCTTTCTGCTATTTGGTTTTATCAAATCTAGATGTGCCAACTAAACACTTCATATACCAGCCCTGGCGTATGGGCACTGTTGATAACACAGCCATGGCACACCGATACACACCCTCTAAATGCAGATTAATACAGTAAAAATATTAGTTCTTGGTGCTAATCAAACTTGCATGTAAGAAACCAAGCTGGCTGATACCTGAACTATATTTAGTTGATGCACTGGACATCCAGTTTAACCCAAAATACCACACCCCACTGAATGTCTCCTGCCTGAAGACAGAGCACTAATGTGATCTTATCCATCCCGTTAATTTGTCCTGCATTCCTGGGCAAGGCTCAGCTCCAGCCCCTGCTTTCCCTGGCCATAAACACCCTGAGGAACCGCGTTAGCCAGGGCCAGCTTTGTTTGGTGTCAGCATGCGTTTGGTGTTGGGAGACACCGTGTCTGTAACACACTCCGGACTTAGGAAGCCTTCAGGGAAAAAGGGGCGAGGGTTTGTGCTCGCCTTCTCCCCACTTCTCCCCCAGAGGAGCAGGAGACCACCAGCCACCCCTCCTCAGCTGCTGCCCCTCTGGCAGGGTCTTTTCTTGGGAGAACATCTCCTTTTGCGTCGCTCCTGACACAGATACACCAACAGAGCGAAATATGAAGAGTGTGTAAAGCAATAGGCCGTGGTAACCACCACCTGATCCCGCTGCAAGGGGAAAGGGAGCAGGAAAGGAAAATGCTGCTGCCAGAGAAATGCCTGACCAGACCAAGTTTAGCTTTAAAATCATTAGAAAAGAATTCAGGCGTGCCCAGAGATGGTTATTTAGACTGGCTCCTGGCTGTTAGGAACCAATTTAGTATTAGAAAATGAGGGGTTTTTTATCATCTGACCTTTTTTGCCAGTGTTAATAAATTACTAAAGAAAAGCTTTCTTTTAAATCTGAAAAATCCCATCAAAGGTGGTGGAATAGGTCACCATCATGGGAAGTTTCTACTTCTGGCCAAAAACATGAAAACCCCCCTCCCCCCTCCAACTGCTCAGCCTTCAAAGAACTGTAGGTCAGTCCCCAGGGCAGAGGCTGCTTTTCCATATACACCAGCCCCACTGCTCTCAGGATCGTGCCCGGGATCGCCAGTGTTTGTGGAGTGTACTTATGCAGGCGAGACACTGATGAGATCCTTCTACAGGCTTCTCCAATTCTCGATTTTGGCAAGATCATCATCTACACTAACAATCTGAAAATCATCCGCGCACCCATGGACCAGAAAGAGCTGATGAGAAGAGTCATCCAGACTGAGGGGATAAACGACTGGGCCTTCTTATACCAGGAAAGGAAAGAAAGATTCGGCGGTGGACATAAAAAAGATGTGGAAAAAAAGGTTGCCTGCAACCAGTATGTGCAGGTAAGAGATAATGGAAAGTGGATTTTTTTCAGCCTAAGGCTTTTGGGTCTTACAGCCCTGGCCAGAGCACTGAGTGTTCCCACCCAAGCCCCAGTGTCTGCATCTGGCAGCTGACTAAATTTGGATTAAAAGCATCACTTTGTTCCTCTTTCCCCTCGGGAGGTAACCCATCAACGCTGCGCTGCAGTCTGCGCTCTGGGGACAGCTCTTCTCTCTCCAGGTGCTCATGTCTCCCGCTTGGCTCTGCCCCTGGAGATTGCTGAGGTTTCTGCAGTTTGGCTCAGCTCCGTCCTTCGTCACCGTCTACCCGCAGGACGAGAGGAGGCCGGAGTTTCTCCAGCCTGCACAGCCAAAACACAGCTGCTCTGCGGTTGAGACTGCCCCAGGCTAAAATTTTAATATCAGCCGAAATAAGATTGTGCTCTCCACTCGTTTTCTCACGGGTTAGTCTTTGTTGGTCAGAATCCCAATTAGCCTGACCGTAATCTGATCCCACAGAACATACTGTTGTTGCGGAGGGCAGAGACCAAGCTCTGCAGGTCCGAGACCAACCTGTGCTGAGGGCAGGTTTCTTGGGTCCCTCTGCACCCCCAGCCTGGCCCACGGCTCGCTTGGACACAGACCCCATGAAAACAGCAAACGGCCCTCAAAAACTAAGCAGGAATTTTGGCCTTGGTCAGTTTTGAAATAAACTCGATTTTCAGAAAAAGCACCAACTCCCCGTACCACAGTTAAAACCTCCTTCTGTGGTGCCGTGTAAAGCAGAGCCGCTGCCCAGGAAGGATGCAGGACTCTGCGCCTGACATCAAGAGAAGGGACCTACGCCCTGTCACATCCTTCCCGATGCAGATATTTAATCGTTTCTGGTGTCTGGGGAAGCACTGGATTTTCAGCTGGGATTTGCCAGAGGCTGCCTGGTGCTCTGGAAGGGAGCTGCAGGCATGAGGGACAGCTTGAGGGGAGCTGTGCTTGTTGGTGATGGGGGATTCGGGAGGAGAGGTGCTTGGAGAAACAAAGCATGGCTCAAAACTGAGGGTGCAGGGCTGGGAAGATGGATGTGTTGAGAAATGACAGGCAGACGGGATGGGTGGAGCTGTGCAGACCCTCACAGGAGGAGAAAGATGAATTTGGAAGTATTGTGTTTTAAGTCCAGTCACATTAACGTCTCATTTTCTAGAAGTATCCACAAATTGTCCCCAGACATATGGGAGCCTTTTTCTCGAAGATCTGGCTGTAGAGATCGGAGTATTATTGGCAGAGCGATTGGCAGGAGCAACAATTACTTAAAAGACCAGAAGACAGAATTTCCCTCTCTCAACCATGGTCCTGGTTGGGTGTCTGACACCCAGTAACAGGTTGTTCCCTGGTGTCTCTTTCAGGAGGGAGATGCTGAACGCGGCTGTTCCCAGTGCAAAGGCTCAGGTTCCGCTCCTTGCTCGCTGTGCCACGGAAGCAAGTTTTCGATGCTGGCGAACAGATTCCGAGAGTCCTACCGGGCTCTCCGGTGCCCGGCTTGCAACGAGAGCGGCCTCCAGCCCTGCCGGATCTGCGCTGCTTGAGCCGCACCGCCAGCACACACCAACACGGGGCTGAAAACTCAGGGTCATTTCACCTCGAGGCAGCCTGGCTATAGTGACAAGCTTCTAAAAGACAGGCAAGGCACACTGTACGTGGCACACTGTACGTCTCGCACTGTAAATGTGAATATTGCAGCTCTGGTACCTGTCCCTCCCGCCTGCGACACCCACCAGTCTGGCTCTGGAACCAGCCCTGACCCCCCCGGTTGCAGGGGGGGCAAACCCTGGCGCTGGAGGAGATTATCAGCGCTCGGGAGCTAAGCACCTGTGTAACGTCTCCAGCATCTGGAACTCGACCTGAACTCACCACCGCTGTCCCTGGGTTCGGTGTTTGGGTCCCGACCCACCAGTCACTCCAGTCACACCATTAGAGGTGGCAGGGGGAGGTGGCGTTTGGGCACGTGGGTGACGCCTCGGGGTGTGGGGTCTGTCTGTCTGTCCCACAGCAGCAGAGCGGGGCCTCCCGCAGGCTTTTGCTTGCTGAGCAGTGTAAGATGGCACCGTCTGTCGTAGCAACGCTGTGCTTGCCCCGCGGTGTCACACGCCTTTCCTGAGGACTCTGCTGGTTCCTCCATCTGCTTTAGCGGACACAGCGATCCCTTTGGGGTCTGATTTACGGGAAGAAATTGAAAACTCTTCCCAAACCTGGAGCTATAAAAATTGTACAATAATTTATTATTATAAATAGAAGTTATTAAGCTTTTAGCCTACTTAGGAGGAAGTGCTGAACTAAAATTCCCCTGTAGGATGCTCAGCACTTTTCGGGCTCAGGCTGGTGCTGAGCAGGACTTCTGTTGCTTAATATTAATCCCATGTTGTAATCTGCAGGAGGTAAACTCTAATTAGTTGAGGTGAGGCAATGATGCGGGATACTTTGCAGGCTGCCGCTGGTGGCACAGAGCACAGGGGCTTCGAGGGGCTGAGGCAAGCAGGGGAAATCGTATTTCTTTCCCCCAAAGAATTAACTTATTACATTTTATATTCACGAACAATGCTAATGCAGCCTGAACTCGCATATTACCTCTGAGACCCTGATGAGCTAAGAGGCTGCTCACGTGTGCTTCGTGCTGAGGTTGCAAGCCCAGGCAGGGCAATTTATGGCCAAGTTTCTGTTTTACTATGGCAGGTTATCAGATCTCTCTGCAACACTTAAATGATTAGAAATAATGCCGTTTTAGCTCTTAGACTGAAATTATCATATCAGGATCTGCAGAATGAAAAAATGTTGTCCTTGGGGTTCTCCCTGATGGCAGAGGAGACCTCACCAATCTGAAGTTGTTGTCAGGTGGATCTCTTCCCGCAAATTGGACCTGTTGGATCTCACCGTTTGTTGGGCTTGTTTAAAAGTTTGCCAGCTTCAGATAAGAAAAACAGCAACCAGGCAAAATTGTTGCCTGATAGTTTAATGTTTACAATAAAACTAGATGCAAATATGCATCTATAAAATCAATATTTATTGTTCTTCAGTAATCAGGGTGTTTCTCAACCACTATTTCTCCTCCCGGCTGTGTCAGCTATTCCCATTCATCCCGACATGTCCCCGGGGCGATGCTCCCAGC
>KZ507946.1:6793-18894 GCA_002844005.1 Limosa lapponica baueri | reverse complement strand
AATTCTAATCTTTATGACAAGCTGATGCCGGACTTTTGCCCTCTAGCTGGGACTGGTTTTTGCGAGCACCAAGGTGAGGAGCAGAGCGGGCTCCGTGGTGTTTGTTTGGGCCGCCTGTGTTTAAACATTAACGACAGAGTGAGCAGCTGTGCTGTGCAGTGCAGGGCATTTCCTTGGCACAAAACCCATGGGTTTGTGAGTGTTCTCAGCAGGACAAGGTGTTTAAACAAATGTTGACTCTGGGCTAAATTAATCCTTGATGCAACCAACTTAAAACACAAGGAAGGATTTTTTTTGTCTCAGCCCGATACATGAATCTCTAAAAGATGCTCTGGCGTGCTTTTGTTTTAATTGACTGCCTATGTTTTTTCTGGTGTTCGATGGCTCAGTACAAAATGGAATTGGATCCCTGTAGTGGTGTCACAGCCTGTATTGAAAACCGAACCGTCACGTATGGGAAATTCTTTTACAAAGGAAAAACCCAGAATATCCTCACAAGCCAAAGTGGCAGAACTTTGGACAGTAAATACAGGCAAGGATGCTTAGTCTGGAGTCTGTCTATTTCCCTTCTGTTTCTGTTAACCTTCTACAGTTATTATTTTTTTTTTGCCCTAGAGTAGGACCCTGCAAAGACGCATTTAAGGTTTTATTTTAAAAAAGGAAAGGCAAAAAAGCAAATACTTCTTTTTCGCCCTGCTGTAGAAATCTTTCTAAGCTGTGTGTTTGGCAGCCCTGGGCAGTGCCGCTCGCCAGCCGTGTGGTGCAGACTGCCACACCACGGCTGACCGAGGGATGTGCTCCCGAACGCTCCTCTGACAACTGAGCAAACCTGCAAAAGAGAAGGCAGGGCTGCCTTCTGCTGATTGTCTTGAGTGTTCGGCTATTAGCGGTGAGAGGAGAAGCAGAGTTGCTCGTGCTTTTCATTGTGAAATATGTAAAGCAGAGTAGAAATGCAATGGAAACTGTATTTTCCATAGGACGTGCGAAGGGCGGCTGGAGGTGAGTAGTGAGGCTAATGATGGCAGCCAGAAGCGCAGAGCAGAAAGGTTAAAATAATCCTCATTTGTATGTGGCAGCAAAGTGCAGCACATGCTTTTAACCAGGAGTTTGATATGATTGAAAAAATAATTGCCGTAGTTACTCCTAAATGCCGTAGTTAAAGTTGACTTTGGGGCTCCTGCTCGTGTTCTTTCTGCTGCCCCTCTGCGAGTTGAGCCTTGGGATGTTGTTACGTGGCAGCACAGGGTGGAAGGTGCAACCGGCCGAGCTCTGGGAGGAGACCCACCCCAAAGCATCGGGGTTCTTCAGGGGCAGGTTTGTGCCGAGACACCTCCTGCCTGACACAACTCCCACGCGTTGCCCTGACCGGGGCCGTTCCCCCGTCGGCTGCGGTTTATGGCCTCGCAGGACGGAGCGCAGGAGTCACTCGGGCGGTGGAAGGCCTTGGTGGGGGCTGGCTTTTTGCCTCCCCCTGATGCTGCGGAAGGGACAGGGGCTTCCCTGGGGTGCTCGGGGTTAGCGCAGGTGTCATTGCCGAGTGAGCCCGAGAACTCTAAATCAGCCATTTAGCTCAAGTGTGACAAATTGATTTGTATTTGAAATAAGTGTATCTGTGTGTGAAAGGCTTTTGTATCTATCGATCTTTATCACAGCAAGTCATCTGTGCCGTGGCTTTGCCAGACTTTTTTATTTTTATTTTTTAAATTTACGTTTATCCACAACCACCACCTTTCCAAACCAATAATGAAGTGGCGGAACCAGGCGAGGTTTGGCTGGTTTTGCAGTGTCGCTGCTTCATTTCCTTGCCGTTAAAAAAGAAAGAATCAGAATATTTATGAATTTAAATATTATTATTTTTTGCAAGTCTTTGAAGTTGTCATTTTGATTTATGTGGGCTCCATTTGATCTTGCGTGTAAAACCAGCCCTTCATTGCTTTGAAATATTTCATTTTTATACAAATCATTATGTGTAACCTGCAGTGATTTCTCTCTGCTGCTAAACACAGTGCTGCTTTGAGAGGCTTGCTATTTCCCTCAAATAACTTCTAAGAAACATCGCTGTGGTTAGAAACTGCTGCTTTTGATAAACGATCTTACACATTCCCGTTAGGAAAGGAACGTGGGGGTCTTAATTCCCTGGATTCGGAGTAATGACTAATGCAATCAGTTCTGCTGGTTGTTATTTGTAGAAAACAATCGATGCGTTTGCAGGAAGACCGAGGGGGAGCACAGGAGTTCTGTATCTAATCTTAATTGTCGGGTTTTTGCAAGGGGAGGGTGGAGAGCTCGGTTATGGTCAGTGTGAGATGAGATGTGAGGTGACCCTGTCACCGCCCAGGTACCCCCGTGCTGCGGTGTGGGGGTCTCCCTGATTCCAAACTGCTCCGCGCCTGCAGAGCGGCTCTGACGGCTGCAGGAAACGCTCCTGACCAGCAGCTGGGGTCGAAAAAACTTAATTTTAAAGCTGTGGGTAGCTTAAAGGCAAAGTCAGCTTCATAGCTTCTGCTGTCGCCACTTGGCTTGGGGTCCTCTGAGTGAGATGGAGGAGAAATGTCTTTGAAATAAGAAAAGCAATCTGGAAAGAAATTTACTAGAAGAACTCACTGGAACTATTTAATTTTTTTGAGAAAAGTACGCACACTTTGTCTGGATAACCCTTGCTTTTTCATAGAAGTACAGCATTTTGGGTTAGGGTGTTTGGAGTGGTGCGTGCCCAGGTGCAGAGGTGTGGGAAGAGAGGGACGGGATTTGTTCCCGTGACAAGTACCTGGGGGGAGGAGAGGGTCCAGGGGGTCTAGTTCTGCACTGCCTCGGATGGGGGACAGGCAGAGCACCCCGCTGTGCCCGTCCGGCTGTGCCTACCCCAATTCTGCCTGTCTGACTGTTCCCGTCGCCTGTGCCCACCCCGCTGCTCGCCCCATGGCCAGCGCTGCGCATTCGCCGGCTGGGCCACAAGGTGGCATTCCCTGCTCGCCAGGAGCCACCGGCGGGGCGGGAACAGCCTCGGGTGCTTTGGGGGTGTCGGCTCTGCCCCGCAGCCCTGCGCTCAGCCCCCCTGTCCTGCTGCCCCTCGGCTCCCCGCCGGGTCCAGCCCGTCTGCTCCCGGCTTTGGCTTGTAGGCTGTGGGGATGGTGGCCATGCCCTGAGAGCTCCCCGGGCCCTGTGGCCGGAGCAGGTCCGCAGCCCACCCCCGTCTCGGCACCCCGACCCTCTCTGTGGGTGCAGGGGTGCCCTTGGCCACGGGGCCGGCCCTTGTCTCGGTGAGCGGTGCCTGGTGGGAGCCTCAACGTTCGGGCACGGCCACGGGTGAGCAGGCAGCAGTAGCCACCTCTCTTCAGGCGATTCCGGATTTTGGGAGCCCTTGCTCTGCCCGGGGGCCCCGCAGCAGGAGCTTGGGGTGAGGATGCTGGAGCCGGTGTCGTGTGTGACTTCTGGAGGGGTGGCAGCGCTGAGCAGGAGGGGTGACGCAGGACAGGTTGTGCTGGCACCCTGGGCAAGGAGCCCGCGGGGCAGGGCTGAAGCCCTGGGGCTAGCGGGAGCCCTTTGGGCAGGGCTGGGACCGCTGCGCCCTGGTGCTGCGCCGGGGCAGGGCTGACTGCTGCGCCCAGAGCCCTTCCTTCTCTCTGCCGGAGCCTCGGCCTCCCCGGGGAGCGCAGCCCTGGCAGCGAGGCCGTGCCTGGCTGGGAGCGCTCTTTCTGTGCCCGTTCGCTCTCCTCGCCACCACTGCTGCTGTAGACTTGTAACGTTATTTCTTCTACTGCGCCGTGTAGGAAATTGAGTCTATTTCTGTTTAAATACTGGGGTAATAGAGCCTGCTATTTAGTGAAAGATTTATGTAAATGGCTCTTTGTTTCACGCGATTGGGCCTTACGGAGTGTAAGTTACATCCATAATGTAATTATGCCACTGCTGCCATTGCAGAGCAGCGTGTTGTGGGGAAGCCTCCAATTTCTGTATAGTATAGGACTTGAAAACCTCGTGCTTTTAAAATCAACTTTTATTCTGCAGTAAGAAAAAATAGTGGAGCTGGATTATAGAACAGCCTGCTCTGGAGCTGTCGACCTTTTTAGCTTAGAACCCAAAATTTCTTTTATATCAGAATTGAGGAGCAGCTATTACTGCACATCCTCATTGCATTACCTACGTGCAATTAGCCTTAAAATGCAACTTCCCCACCTTTCCTAAAGCTTTGCCTTTTGTTTAATGTCAGTCTGGTGGTCAGTATCGCTTCCGTCTGGCATTTGTATTAGCATGGAGGTTATGGTAACTCTTGAGTATTATCTGAGTTCAATAAATTATCTTGTGCTTTTACAATCTGGAGTTCATTATTCAGGTGGATGTTGGTTCCTTTTTGCAATGGAGGATGAGGTCCTTGTAGCTGCCTGTGTCTCATTCCTAGCCAGGGGAGTCCAAAATAGACTGTTCATCCTCATAAGTCCTGTTCTTGTGCACACAGTTCTATAGGATGTTGCCCTCCAAGCAACCTGTGCAATTTGGGCAGAATTCCTTTTCAGTGGGGATCTTGGTGTGAGAATCTCTTCCAGCCTTGAAATGACTCTTCTGTCCTGTGGGAAACGAGGTTCCCCTGAGCAGGGACAGGCGGTGACAGTCCCTTACCCCTGCTGCCAGCTAGCCCCTGGGCGGCTCCCCTTTTAGTGAGTCTTCTCGTAGCAGGATTGTGGGGTTTCTCTTTGTTTTCTGACCTTACTAAGCTCATCTTACTAAATTCTTCCTTTCTGCTGACTTCCTTTCCGAGACTGCAGATGGCTAACAGTGGGCAGCTCGTACCTGTTGGGAGAAGCCGTGAAACTACTGCTGGCTTGACCCGCGACAGCTAGCGGTTTCCTTTTACCCGGGTGAGAAGTGGTAACTGTACCCTATGTGTTTTTATCCCAGTATCCCAGTCCCATGGAGAAACATGTCACGGCCGTAGAAACAGTGGAAGAGAAAACAGGTAAGCTGCCTGACTTTCCTTACACAGCTAATGAAAGTTTTTCACCTTTCTCCCTAATATGGGAACTGGGATCAAATACTCATTTGGGATGAAATAAGAACTTACAGGCTTTAAATTGTTAGTCCCAAATACTTCAATCCCTAAAGTTTCTGTCCCTAAATTCTATATCCTATATTTAGAGCTGTCCTCTGTCTTGCAGCTCAGGTTTAATGGTGGCTCTTAATTGCAGGCTTGTGCTCTCTCTCTGCGCCCGTCATTAGCGAGGCTGCCCTGAGATTCCAGGAGGCCGAGCATTAGTGCTGCCGTGGCTGTTTCCTTCCGAGGCAGTAAAGTGTTCTTTCCAGAGAACGCTTTTCTGCTCTGTGTTGCTTGGAGATGCTTCATGTTATTGATGTGATGTGTTTGTTAGAGTCCTGAAAACCGAACCCCATGAAGTTTTCATTTCACAGATCCCACCAAATGCAACTGTTCGAGAAGGTGCTCTTTTATCCTGGAGAAGTCTTTAACCCGGGCTGCCTGCCAGTTGGCTTCTCCTGCGGTAGCATTCTGTTCTCGAGCTGGGTCATTAAATATTAAAAGGCAAAGTGATTCTAAAAGCCAACCCTTTTTTGAGATACTAAATAACTGTAATTTGTTTCCTAATAGATAGTTTTGTCCTTGTCACTGGGTCCAACTCAGTACAAAAATAAACGTGTGATGAGATAGGACCGTTCTGTAAATCTTGTACACAGGGTGTTTGCCCAGAGAACGAGCTGGAGAATGTAAATTGGGGTGGGGACAGAAATAATCTGTGTGCTGGTCTGGTGGCTCATTGTCCCAGCTTTTCCCTCGCCCCAGTCTTCGTCCACCCAGAAAATGCCAGTAAAATGTTTGTACCAGATGAGGAGTCTGGATGGCAGTGGTGGATGCAGATGCCCTCCTGAGCCAGAGGGCAGAGTGCCCGGGACAGACTGAGGTACAGCCTTCTCTCGGGCAAAGCAGCAGAAGTACTGGCGTATACTTAAAAAAAAAATCCAAACAAAACCCACCCCCCTCAGCGCTCTGGTAATTTGCCAGCATTTCTGCTTGCACCTTTGCTGTGCTGTGAAGTCTTCCAACCACTTCGTTTTTACTAAAAAAATGGTAATGTTTGCTGCTCTAACTCTTCCCTTCTGATTTTCTTTTGTCATCAGATTTGTCTACAGGGATTATTTACCGGAGGAGAATTGCAACGTGCCAGAATGTAATTCCTGAGATTTTAAGAAAGGTAACTATGTTTTGAGGAATTTAGTTGACTTGTAAAACCTTCGTGCTCCACTGTGGCTTATCTTGTGTAAAAGGATCACGTTTCATAATGATTTTTTTTTTTTTAAATTATAAAAGTTACTTCTAAAGAGAAGTTAGGAGAAAAAAATTCTCTGGGAACTCATTTTATATTTAACTTGAATGGACAAATTATAGCCTTGAGCACACTGAGCCGTAACTGGTGCTGGTGGTTGTTTTACACACAGTGATGGGCTTTCAACTTTTGTACCTGGAAAAAGTAAAGCTGGTTTAAAATGTTATCTGGGCCACACAGAAAGTACAGCCATTCCCCCACCCCAATAGACAGTCTTATTGCTGTCAGTGCTCCTGATTTTTGTGTGGTAGATGGTATTTTTATAAAAGGCCAGTCTTGTGGAACTCGGCAGGAAGGCGGCAGCTAGTAATAAACACTGGGGAATTCTCTCTAGCTGAGCTCCTGTGATTTGGGTGTCTGATCCATTGGTCCTGAACACACCAGGCTGTAATCTCTCACAAAACCATGCTGTAAGTGAATTCAGAGGGAATTAAAATGATACGTAATGGGCCTATAGCATATTGCAAGTTAAATATGGCATCGTAGGGTCCCTATAAAGAAGGTAAAACATGATTCCTTAAAAGCTGTAGAAACGCAAGGACCGGGGTCTCTTGTGTGTCTTAGTGACAGTCCTTTCTTCACAGTTTGTTATGGGAGAAGAATTAGCCTGAATTTATTATTTGTTTTTTTGCAGAGTGTCTTGCAGCAGATAGTCTGTACACAGAACAGCACATTTCCATTCATGCCTGGTTAAATATTTCACAGCCTGCGTGCTGAAAAGTACGTGTGTGCTCTTCTCCCGGGGCTGAGCACTCTCTGTGGTTTTGCCTCTAAACACGTGTTTGTCTTTTCCAAGCTTCCCCTCTGAGGACAACACCCATTGCCCTGTGCAGGCAGAACATAAATAAACTGCTGGTGAGATGTCCATCCCTTCCTTGGCCCATGCTTGCTAGATGAGGGTCACTCAGGGTGACCAGTGGGCTCTCCCTGGAGAGAGGAACAGGAGCAGGGTGTCAGCCGCTGTGCTGGGCAGCCGGGGCCGCGGGGGTGCCAGCCTTTCTCCTGCCCTGGTGGCTTGGCTGGAGGGTTTGGCTGCCTTGCACGTCACTGTTTGGTGGCTTCTGTTATCCTTCACTGGCATAAATCAGCCGTCAGCAGCAGGAGAGAGAGCATGAAGTGATGCAGGTAAGTCGGCTGTGGTGGTCTCGGCAGCACGGCCGGGCACCGAGCATCTCCCTCAACCCTGGAGTGTTTGCACAGCCCTGAGGAGCTGTGGAGGGAGCTGTGTTCTCCTCAGGACTAACGACGGCTGGTGTACCCCCCCTCCTGGATCCTCAGCTTGTCCTCTGAGGCTGGCAATGCTTTCAGAATAACAAGAAGTGACACTACCCTTTCTGTTTTTTTAAAAAAAGCTGTAATTCTTCTCTTTCCCAGGTCAGTGTCTTAAAAGTGCCTGACATCTACTTGGAAGAGGAATCTTGGCTTAATATGGAGAAAAGAAGCATGGCCATGAGAAGTCATTGTCTTACCTGGACACAGTATGCGTCCCTGAGTGAGGAGTCTGTCTTCAGAGAGAGCCTGGAGAACCCAAACTGGTGAGTGCTGGCCCCTGGGTGCCACTGTGGCCTGTGCCGGCTCAGGGCAGCCTCTGCAGCCCACAGCCCCGAAAGTGGCCTTTCTGTTGCCTTTTGAGTGCTTGGAATGAGAGGGGTCTGAATAATAATTCCTTTGGTGTGTCTTGAACTCATGTGAGGAGCAGCTGTAGATGTCCTGCCGCTTTCCCCTGGCTTGTTGAGATGCGAGGTTGGGTTCTCTGGCCGGAGCACAAATAATTGCTGGAAATTAATTTTCTGTGTGCTGCTCTGCAGCTGTAGAAGGCTGTCCCGCCGTTCCCGCACAGCCAGAGTGGTCGTTTCGCTCTCGCCGCTACCAACAGATGCTTGGGCAGCAGCTTAAAAGTTACCGTCTCTCTCCTGCTTGCCAGCCATTGGCACGGAGCATACGTATTCCCGAAGAATTTGCTGTCTCTGGTGTGTGCCCGCTGTGCCCCAGAGATGGGAGCTGCTTTGGGACTTTGCTTGGGAGAACACACAGTTGGGTTGGTGCACAGTGGAGCCTAGAAATGTCTTTGTGCACATTTACAGCACGATCAGAGGGGAATTTCTAATTCCCGTAGCATTGAAATGAGCAGGTATGGGATACATGTGACTGTCTTTAAAAAAAGATTTATTTCCAGCTGATGTCAACCCCATTAATTCTTACTTTGTTCTGGTGTCTCTTGTAATTAGTTTCTACTGTTGCCTTGTGCTGTTCCCTGGGAGGCGTGGCAGGGTTGGCCACCAAGGTCCATGTCATTTCAGAAAGCTCTAAGGATGGTTTAAGAAAAGACCCACCAGCTCCAGATGAAATTAAATTCCTTGTGGCTCAGGAGTTCTTGAAAGCCCCGCACTGGGACGTTGCTGTTTGAGAACACGTTCCTCTGGATTTTTAAACTGTTTTGTTTCTAAAGTTTACTGGGACCCTCTGTCCTTACTGAAAGCTGGTGGCCCGGCAGGCGTGGGGACGGTGGCCTCAGGCCCATGGGGTGTGGATTAGTGTGAGAAACTGGACGTGAGAACTGACAGTTAGTTTACCCAGTTTGAGATTGGCTGTTACATCCAATATTTTTTTAACTGGAGAACTGCAAGTTGGGGAAGGGAGACTGCGACCTTCCTGCTGTCCCTAATGGAACTGGGGCAATGGAAGTGGCACTTCCCTAGTCCCAACCAGTCCGTTTAACCGCAGCGTCGTTCTTAACGTCGGGTGGTTATTTTGTCCTAAATAAATGTGGACGCAGCGATGCCAACTGCTGCATATTCTTGCAAAGTGAAATATTGTGGGTGCTTCCAAGCAGAGCATATAAATGTCTGAAAAGATCTAGTAGCAAACAAACATTACCATAAATAAATTATAAACCATTGAAAGAGGCATGATGAGGCATATCTGTATGTTCAGAGGCCAGAAAGTGCCTGTGTTATCCTCTTGGCTGAACTCCTTCGTGACACTTTTTGCTTGCTTTCCATGATTTAATTGCTGTTATACACCAGCATTTCTTGTCTTGATGTCTGAAGCCCACAGAAAGGCAGTTTGTCCCTGTGGGCAAGGCCTGGCTGCAGCCTGGGTGGGTCCGGACCCCAGTGGCCTTTGCATCCCTCGGTTGCCATCAGGTTCCCTTCATTGCCTGGCACTTCCCCTCCATTCCTGCAGCCCAAGGGAGCTGACGTCTCCGCAGCGGTGGGTGAGGTGTCTCCCTGACCTGGGGAGATGTGGGTGATGGATGAGCATCGTCAGCTGGAGAAGGGAATTAAAAAGGTCTCCTGTACAAAAGCTCCCTCTTTTGCAGAGCTTTGCACTGGATGTAACTTTTAATTTTGTTTGGAAAGCCATGCAGGCTTTGGAAACTGTCCCTGACACTGTCTGAGCAAGAATATTGCTAGACTTTTTATACTAAAGACACTTTAATTAAGCTCCCATCATGAAAACAATTAGACCAAATTTGCCATACTTAACTAGTCAATAATTTAGTAGTTGGATCTCATTAATAGACTTCTCCCTGTGACTGTTGTAATGATGCAGCATTGCTGGCTGTGTGCTACGGAAATCAATCAGGGATCAATATTTTCCTTGAGCCTCCCTTTCTCGTTTCCTGCAGTGGTGAAACTGCAACAGGAATCAATAAATCCCAGCCGGAGCAGCCGAGTTCCGTGGTGGGTCTTTGCTGCTGACCCCCATCCTGTGCTCGGGGGGAGCTTTTCCTGTTCTCCAGCTCCTTCTCTGGAGCTCCAGGTGTTTGTCACCTTCCCAAATGGCACGGACAGAAAGGGTCGGTGGCCATCGCCCACCAGGGGCAGCGGTGGTGCCAAGCTGGCAGGGGGGCTGGGGGAATGGGGGGGGTCCTCTCCTCACTGCACCCACTGCCTCTGTCCTGCTGGGGTGGGGTGATGTCCTGAGGGCTCTATAAAACGTACAAACGTATTTCACTGTTCCTGCCGTTGGCTTTCGTGGTTCTGGAGGCGACTGGTGTGTCCCCTCCAGCCCTCGCTCTGTGATGCTGCTCTTGGGGCTTCCCCGTGGGCTCGTGCCCCCCCCGGGTTAGAGCCCACTGGCCCTTTGGCACCGCTGGCCATGGAGAACCTCTCCTTGTGCTGAGGTTCCTGTGCCTCCATAGGTTTGCCTTTGAGATTGTCATACAGGATGTGTGAGTGTGAGAGATGGATCCCTTGGGTGTCACCCACTAAGTGTCTAACGTAGCCTTTACATTCACCGTTACCGAGTTGACAGAGAAGTAAAAGGGTTTCATGTTCCTGTTTCTTAGGACAGACTTCACCCAAAAAGGCAGGATATCGGTTACGGGGGCAGGTTTGCTCAACTGTGTGTTGGAAGCTTTTGCTCAATCGTTTTTAAAACAAGGTGTGAAGAAGGTAAGTCATTTATTGCTTGAATTTCTTCCCTGAATTATATTCTAATTTTTTTTCAAATCAACAGATCATCTGGGCTCAAAATTCAATTGATGCTTTAGGTCTGGATTCTTTACATCTTTTAATTGTTGAAAAAAATATTTGACCTTTTCTTTTGTCTACAGAGAATAAGCAGAACAAAAATGGATTTAGTTTTATTATGGTAATAGTTTTATTTCAACTACATTTTGAAACGCGGCGTGTATGACTGTATCAGTTTCTGTAATTCATTCTTATTCCTGATTTCCCTCAGGCATTCAAACAGTTCTTCTTCCTAATGCCTCATTGTACCAGCTAATACTGTAATAATAATTTGCAGTTCTGTAGCACTTTGAGAGTGAAGTAGTCAAAAGTAGTCAACAGGAATTTATATCATGTCACACGTTTTTCTCCAGTAATGTTAGATTTTCTTGGCAGCGTGACTGTATTTACAGTAGCCCCAGTCAGTCTCCTGTAGCCTGCTGTGTGCGTCAGTGGTTCTGGCTTTCAGCAAGAGTTATGGAGGAGATGAAAGCTCTCCCGCGGAGCCTCCCGGGCAGCGGGTGTTCGAGGGCCGAGCGTTTGGGAGCCCTGGCCCATGGACACCCCGGGTCTGGTGGCGGCGGTTCCCGGAACCTTCGCTGGGACTGGAGTTGGGGGAAATCCTGGTCTCTGGAGGTTGTGCCCTGGGGAGATCTGGAGGCTCAGGGGGTGCTGTGCAGGCTGCTTAAAATACTCACCTGCTGGAAAGGGAGCGAGAAGGAGAAGGAAGGAATGTTCAATTAGACTTTTTAAATGAGAGAGTAAGAGGGTTTTTTTTTTCTTTTTTCTCTTTTTTTTTTCTTTTTACTTCTCCCCTCCACCCTCCAGTTTGTAGAGATGACAGTTATGAGCGATTTTTAAGGCCACGCAATAAAGGAGCATTTATAGCAAGAAAGTGTTATGTTGGTAGATGTTTTATCTGTTGCCTCTTAAACATTGCAACATTTCTGTCATTTTCACTTCTTGGTTTCTTTTTTAGATTCCTTTTGCTTGACTTGAATGTATAAGGAGATGGAAATTAAAGGCCTCGATGTAGTGTTTGTTAAATGATGGAGCTGAGCTCAAATAACAAATATTTAGCTGCAAAATGTTTTGTCATGGTTACAGAAAGAATGAAAAGTATTAGGTGCTCTTTTCAGAGACAGCATACATTTTTCTGCTAATCTGTTAAAGTGCTCCCCTGCTTTTGTACTGGCGATGGCAATGAGGTGTGCGCTGTGGTGTGCATCGCAGTCACAGAACGGCAGGGGTGGGAAGGGACCTTCAGAGACACCCCTGTCCAACCCCCTGTCCAACCCCCTGCCAGAGCAGG
>KZ507945.1:5113-28160 GCA_002844005.1 Limosa lapponica baueri | reverse complement strand
ATATCCCTAAGCTGTTTGGAAGTATAATGGAGACAAAAAAGCTGGGGGATAGGGGAGAGAAAGGGAAGGAGGGAAAAGGAGAGGAGGCAAAGAGCCAGTCTGTTTAACTGCTCTCCAAACTAACAAATCTTGGAACTATGTCTTTAAAGTAAGGTTTTCAGGGAATGCAGACATCCCTTTCACATGTGCTTTATCAGTTCCAGGAAAGCTAATGAGACTGTCCTTCTGAGAAAGCAGGTGGCTCTGCTCCATCCGGCTCTCTGAAATCACCTAATGAGATCGTTTCATCCAGGAGACAACTGGAGAGCCTGCATTGCACAGCAGCCACCGAACGGCGGAGCAGGCTAGGAGTGAAGGGCGTTCAAGGTTTCAAAGCCACATCCTCCCTCATCTCGACATGATTGAATCAGTGATGAGATGGCGCCTGCAACAGCCCTTGTCAGCTCTGAAGGCAAAGCCACTGTTCCATTGGTCAGCAATCGGCAGGTGAAATGGAGAGCATCCCGTGGTCCCTGGGAGAAAGTAATGAACCTTTGTTTCCCCTGCCGTCTGCTCTGTGACAGATAAAAACTAGATTTCGCTGCTGTTTGTCAGGTGATAAATTCAGGTTAGTTTAAGGCAGGAAAACTGGAAAATGCTCATGAATGTTGTCGGCTGTGAGTGCACGGCCAGGACCTTGGCAGTGCCCCTCCTGTCCAACAGGAGCAACCTGAGCAATGGCTGCGCTGTAGAAGCGTAAAAGCCAAGCAGAGACCTCACACTTAATTATCTTAAAGTTCACATAATGTCATACAGCAAATGTCACCCATATAGTGTCAAGAGATCTGTTCTTTCAGCCACCGATCTCTTTATTCCCTTAAAGAAACAGGCCGTCTGCCTCCTCAGTCTGACAGGATTTCTCCAGCACATCTCCCGGCTGGAGCTCAAACGCTTTTCCTAGTTGGTCACTTCCTGCTCAGAAAGGAGAGTGCCATCGCTGGTAAAACAAACTCAAAATTCAGGTGCTGGATTTACAGCCCTTCCTTGGGGTCAGTCTTTGGCCAGGCAGGAGAAGCGGGAAATGTCTTCTGCTGTTATTCCTTAGTAGATGACTTATGCCACAGGTGGTGCTCTTGACAGGGCCCTCTTCTCTCTCCTCGGCTCTACAGCAGGACTTTGGGATTTGGAGAGATGATTTCTTTCCTCAGGTACTGGTTTTCCCAGCTGCCCACAAGTGATCGTCCAGGGCGTGGAGGTGTGAAGCGTGTCCAACTGAGCATCTTCAAAGCACGAGATCCTGGGTTTCAAAGAAGTGCCTTAATACAGCAGATGTTTCCAACTGAGCTACAGAACACCAAGGTAACATAAACAACAACTAAGAGTTTAGGTTGCTGTCCTGCAGTGGGTTACTAATTTATTTGGTTTTGATGAGGATAACCCTTTTGCTTGTTATACAGATAGTGTAGGATTCACATTCACTTGAGGATAAGCAAGAAATTTAGAAATGCTGAGTATTTGAAAATGTGTTACTGGGGCGGGGCAGAGAGGGAAGCTCTCCTTGAAGGCAGAGAAGAATAGAGACCTAGAGCAGACAGCCAGGTCACTGAGTCCTGTCCCCTGCTGTCACACAGCCCAGATCTTGTCATCCCCTCCAGATGCTGGCCACCTTTCTTTGGCAAAATAGCAAAGCATTTGTTCTGTGAATAGCTTGAAGGGCTTATTGCAAAACCTCAGTATCTAGGGGGGTAGAAACTTTATGATTTAGATTTCTACGGCCTCTCTGCACGCTGGTTTGTGGGCTGATACCGTCCTTTCAATAAATGGGTCTCTTCTTCTCCAATGTTTCCCCTTTGGTGCATCAGCAGGCAGGGACAGTGGTTTGCTGGACTCCTCCTGCAACCTCTAGGTAGGCTGCAACCTCTAGATAGGCTGGACACATCCCTGAGATCGCTGACAGAGGTCTGCAAGGAGCCCATGCACTCATCCCTCGAATGGCAGACCATCCTTGCTCTCCAGCCCATGCTCAGGGGACAAAGTCTCCTGGGTCTCCCTGATGAAAGTGCCCTGACAGCAGGAGCCAGAGGAAGGTCAGGATTATAGAATCATAGTCATAGAATGTGTTGGGTTGGAAGGGACCTTTAAAGAACACCTTCTACTGTTTGTTTGGACCCTCCTATGTAGAAACCATCCCAGTTAAAACCACACTGTAGAGCTTTGTGACTATTCCTGTGCCATCTTCAAAGGGACGCAGTGACTCTATTCCCACACGTCCCCATGTCATTGTGCCCAGGGGGAGGATCCCAGGAGGCAGCCTCACTGGGGAGGCACCAAGGGTTGGCACAAGTTTTTGTTGTTCCTGTTCTGCAAAGCTCCCCAAAGCACTCAAGGACATTCTTTAAATTCTCCCAGCCTGTTGTTTGATAGCCCATAAATAGCTCCTCTTCAAACACAATGCTGAAAGCCCCAAGTTATGAGCCAAGAGTGAAAATGTTTCAGCGTTTAAACACTTGATTGTATTTTTGGAGGCCAAAAGCTTCAGTGCTATGTTCAGCTTTAAATTACAAAAAACCCTAAACATATTCAAGAAATGCTATCTCACTCCTGAAATTCCCATAAAACAGGGCTGTTTTCCTTTACTCATCAGAAATATACCTACAGAGCACGAAAGGTTGTGAAAATAGCAAGGACGAGCTGAGCTCTCTGTGCTTTCATGAAGTCAGCTTGGAGATCATGGCCAAGGTTTTTACATTCAGATACCTAAATATAGAGCTGTGCATACTCACCACGGCTGAATTGCCAGGAGCCTTTATGGCTGGAAAATGATCAACAATTTCTAAAAAATCATTCTCTCTGAGATGTCTAATTTTGGGTACCAAAAAAGCAAATCTCTTTCAGAACACAAGTTACTTATGGAAATACTGAGATTTGTTTTCTTTCGTGTGTCATTGACGGGATTACTTTGTTCCATGACTCTGAAGGCAAGACCAGGGAGCAGCGACCTGAGCATCCTTAGTACTTATATCATATAATATTACTTTATAAACATCATACCAATACATACCAGTAATAACCTGGTCATCCCATGCTGTTCAATCAGCACCTCTGCATAGCAACATGAGGTCAATTTTCTGGCTTTAAGGCAGAGAAGTGCTTTTGGAGAAAGCACTTTCCAAAGGGAAAGAAGAACATTTCGCCTTCCTAAAGACTTTCCACTTGTGCCAGTGTGTGTTGTGTTAACTGCCCCGTGCAGCACAAGTCCTGCAGTAGTCGCTGGGGTGCACTTCTGCTGTACACATTCTTGAGCTCAGTGTTGCTGGTTAGCACTATTAGGAGTAATTTGATGTCATTAGATGACAATCCATGGATTATAACTGAGTAAAATATCTGTTATCAACTTGCCTCTGGGATCTAGAAATGCTGGTTAGTCTTTTTTATCCTGCCAAATCCGACTCCTCTGTAACACAATTAACATTTCACATTAAATGGCCCTTGGTGTTAGGGATGTTTATTTAGCACCCAGCCTAGCCTTACTCTCAAGCATGTATTTACCTTTCCACCTGGGACGAGTCCTTTTAAATGATGCAACCTGTGTGATTAGTTTCAGCACATGCTAAATTGCCGCAGTAGATGAGGGTCTCCAGGAGAAACACCCTCCCCTTCCCTGCTTTGCATCCCATCCATCCTGGAGGAGACTGAGACCGAAGACATACTGCACTCATTCTGGTGATAGCTGCTATAAATATTAAGTGGGCTGTGAGGCTGGGAATATCCTGTGGAAAGCAGCCGTGATAGTAAGTCATGATAAAAGTATTAGAAACGCCTCACAGTCTGTCACCTAATACATCTTTGCAGAGTTAAAAAGCACGAGGAGCAGAAAACTCACCTCAAGTCTGGTCACTCTCACATAACTTTCTTGTGTTAACAGGAGGTGGCTGAAGGTGCTGTTAGGTCTCATTGTGATTATTTGGCTCTGGGTCCCTGGACAAACCTCTGCAGTCCACTGAAACACAGCCTGGGAATTCAGAGGTGGGATGCTCCCTTCCCCGCTTTGCAGAAAAAGTGCCATCTGCCTTTCTGTGGACATGGTCCTGTCCAACCTGCTCTAGGTGAAGCTGCTTTAGCAGGGGGGCTGAACTAGATGATCTCCAGAGGTCCCTTCCAGCCCCTACCATCCTGTGATTCTGCCTCCCCTGCTCAGGACTGCAGTGCTTCCATCACTCCTGCTTCCCAGCTGGGGAGAGACTTGTACCCTCCTGAGGTCTCTGCTCCCACATGTCCCAGCAGTGCCGTGTGCTCATGGACCATCACATGGAGGAGCTTGTTCTTCTCCTGGACTGGCTCTGTATCCTGGTTCTCCCCTAATAAAATGACTTGTTGGTTTAAGATGAAGCTGTCTCTCCAGTTCTTTTCCAATTTTAGGAAATTAGAGCATTTGTTTTCAACTTGAGCTGTAACTCTGACAGTTTGACCAGTTACTCAATCAAATGCAAGACCAAACATTATGACATTTTTCTTCCTTCTGTAGGGTGTAGATCCAACTTTTTTCAAACATCTTGCTACTTCTATCTAATCATTCACTCACACGTCATTCAGGAAACAAAAATGGGCAGGAGCTGTGAAAGATGTGGCCCCTAAAGATTTGAGGAAGATCTTCAGCTGGCACGAATGGCATTTCTCCAGCTGAACAGTGGAGTGCTGCAGTTGTAGAGCAGCTGAGCAGCCAACTCTCGTGGTGCCTGGGCCGTGGGGACCTGGTGTGGTGCATCTCATAGAGCCCAGGCTGGAGACAGAGGCTGTGGAGCCATTCTCAACCAAGGGAATTCAGAGTTGAGACAAACCCAGGATCATTCCGCTTCGAAGGAATGCCAAAAACTACTTCTAACACAGACAAATGGGTGCACCTTAATGCAACATTAGGCCCATAAACATTAGAAATCTGCGGGTCCTTTTATAAGCAAGAGGACAGACAAGCTACATTAAGATCACAAGGCACTTCCCTGTTAAACTTGTTACTCAGGAGGTGATCTTTGGCTGCAGTGATGGGTTCTGTCAAGGAGCTCATCACAGTCTCAGATGTTCTGAAGTCATGCAAATGAGGGTGGTTTTGGTTTAATATGCATAACTACTTCTGCCTTCTGCTCCCAAACTGTATCTGGTGATACCCAAACCTAAGAGCCAAATAAAGATCCAGATTATAGAATGATATTGAGTTGGAGAGAAAGATATATTTTCCTCTATTTTGGGATAAAATCTAATACAAGACAGACTCATCTTCAAAGTAAGATTGCTCTAGTACAGCAGTCAGAAGTGGATCAGGCTTACAGACATAAAGCCCCAGCTGTACCGAAAGCGGAAAGTGATGCTGGCAACTATTTGACTTATCAGTTCAGGAAAGGGAATCCCCCTCCAGGCCAATGTGGAAATGATGGGTGAAGAGAGAGTATCTTTGCTATGGTGATATTAATAGCTCATTTGCAAATTTTTACCCAAATCTATTCACTTCAAAAGCTTAGCTTGGGGACTGAGAGAGATATTTTTCAACAAAACATTAGTCTCAATTAACTAAATGTAACTAAGATAAATGAGCTGAAAAAAAATAAATAAATAAAATGAAGCAGATAAAACTGTTGAGGCCATTAAATCCATAAAGGGAAGACGCTGTAACTTGGAAGGCACCCGAATACAACCCTGCGAGTATTCCGAGGCAGGGTCGGAAAGGGATAACAGGGCCCTCCCAGGCCAGAGATGCTGAGCAGCCAGACAGTATTGACACAGACAGTCAAATAACAGCGGAGCCCACAGCAAACACTGTGCACTAAGGTGGGAAAGAATGTTAATGAGCAATTTCAGCCTCATACATGCTATGAAAAAAAGGACTTGGCATCCTTCCCAATGACAGTGCCCTCCAGATTAGAGACTAAGTCACAGCATCCTCAAGGGAGGATGAAAAGAGACAGCAACAGAGTTTCTTTCTTTCTTTCTTTGATCTCGATATACTAATCGTAACATGTGTGTATAAGAGGTATGTTGGAGCAAAAAGAGCAAGCTGAATAAAATAAAATAAAATAAAATAAAATAAAATAAAATAACCGAACCAACTGAACCACAATAAAATGATGTTAACTGATTTTAAGGCATTAATCCGAAGTTTTATGAACACCTATAGCAGGTCATGCACTCTTAGGTAAGCACTAACTTATATAACAAATAGTGCCCCTTTAAGAGACTATTTTCTGATGTCTTTGGAAGGACCAACATCCTAGTTCTCTCAGATGAGGCAGATATACAAAAGCAAGCAATATCTTGTGGGATGACGGGTTCTGCCCCCAAAAACACAATGGAGGAACCAGCATGTACAGTGAATGCAAGAGGAACAAAATGCTCTTCAGGCATCAGGGGGCATCAAAAAGCTCAGCTGTCTTCTGCAAAATATCTGCAATATGTTATTAGCCCAGGGTAAATGAGTCAGATGCTTCCCCCAGGAGCCATTACACCCTGGCCGGGCTGGGGGCGAGGGGCTGGCAGATGGCTGCTGGGGATGCCTTTCTCTCCGGAAAACCGGGAATGAAAAGAGCGTGGCCCTGAGCACAGCTGATCTCTTAATGACAGACTCCGTGCTGATCCGTCCCCAAGCCCAGCGTGCCGTGGGAGCTGTGCCACCCCAGGCAGTGTCAGCACCAGAGCTGTCTTTGCTCTCCAGAGCAGAACGTGGGCTGCCACAGCGTCTTTGTGCCCTTGATCTTGCTTTAGGCTAAAAAAGTACGATATGATAAGTCAGCAAAACTTGTGAGAAAGCCTCCTAATGCCATTGTAAGGCTGAAAGAGCAACGTGCACTTTATTTCCCCAGCTCTGCACCATGATATGCCATGCCAGACCTCCAGGAAAGCAGCATTTTTAGTTTTTTGAGCGATTGTGCTGCCACGCTATTGTGGGCTCGGCCCCCTCGTGAGAGCAATTTCCCAGCCAAGCTGCGGAGCCAGGGAAGGCCAGTTTGCTTCATCTGTTACTGCCACCGCTTGTTAAAAGGACAGATCCTCCCACTGCCGTGCCGTTCATTTCCATTTGGTCCTGTTCATTATTTCTAACCAGCTTTTTGTAAATCAGCATCTTGCAAGAAACCTCAAAATTGAGCACAATGGAGACCTAGGCACGTACAGTCCTTATATCCAGATAAAGAAATACCGGTTAAACTGAGGATGGCTCTGTGTGACACTGAATGTGCAACCTCCCTGCTATTGGCGTGGCTTCAAACATAGGTCTTCAGCAACCCTGAGCCAGCGCATGCAGCCAGGGCCACCCTGGTGTCACCTGGACATCAGACAGACACATTCATCCTTTCAAACTTTCCCTTTGAAATAACTGGGAACTAGAACACTTGAAAGGAATGAAATGTTTGAAAGGAAGGAAAGATCGGCAAACTCTTTGTTCCCCCACAAACTTGTGAGTAGCAACACTTTTCTACCTATTAGGAGGGGTTATCATTATTTTTGAAAACATAAGGTAAATCTTTTACAGAAAAGGTTTTAAACTACTGGGTTTTTTTCCTTTTCTTTTTCCCTAGGTAGAGCCAAAAACCTTCAGTGTTTTCTACATCAGTGAGTTCCCTCAGGTTTTTCACTTAAAAATCACAAAGGTACAATTTTGCTTCTGTGGATTATTTCTATTATTTATTTGTGCGTTTTCCTGTAAACAAGACTGACTGCTTAATGGAAAGTCATCTCCCGTGTTTCTCAAATAAGAAAGTAGCTGCTGTCCCAGAGGCAGACATGAATAATTGCTTGGTAACAGTCAGTGCAGGGCTTTGCTTTTCACCATGAACCTATTCCCCACGCAGAGACTAATTAGCTACTGCCGAAAGGAAAAGGGAGAGCAGGGCAGAAAAGCATATGAGATGGTTTCTGTTGCTTTTTATTGGTGCTGCAGACTTTATATCTCATAAGAAAAGTATCTCAGTCGTGTCACTGGCAAACACAGAAAGTGCATTCACAGCTGCATCCTCCAACACAGCCCCCAAGCTACTCTTTCTTGGGTCTTCTTCCCATCAGAGCACCCATACCAGTTTGGGTTTAGGCTCTTACACACTCTTATTCCCCTTGGACAGGCTGCGTGAAGCAACGGGAATTTGCTTTGCACCATTATTCTGGGTCCTGGTTCCCAGCTGAATACTGTTTGGCTTCTTGTGGCATAAAGGCACCTGGACTCCTGGCGAGAGCAAGATGCAGATTTCTGGTAGTTACTTCGTAGTAGGGACTTCTGATTTTGTCTCACAGCGGTGAGTTATTTCCCCGTTATTTCCCCCGTCTGATAACTTGAAGTGTTTCTGTTGGCAATTATGTTTTAAAAGACTCCACAAAGTGAAAACTATCAGTGATTTTCTTCTTTTTTCTTAAATAATAAAAGTAACCATCATTTCCAAAAATACTCTTCTCATTTATGTATCAACCACAAGGCAGAAACTGCTCTTGAATTATCATTGCTTGTAGGAAACTTCCTTAACTTTACAGATACCAAAACAAAGTGCTTAGTTCTGATATCATGACAGAAAAACTCATACATCCTTCAGCCTGCCTATATTTCAAAGCCCATCTGAAGCAGAGGAGCAGGTGTAGCAGTTTCTCCCAGTCAGCTGAAAATACTGATGATGAATTGCATATATGGCCCCAGATCTCTGCCCCTCCTCTGAAAGCCAATCTCTTGGACGAGGCTGAACGCAAACAGGACTGCACAGGACCACCTGCTCTCCAAGCCCAGAAGTGGCTGGAAATGTAGTGAATCCAAGTTCAGAGGAGGTAACTAAAGGACAGTGGGGTATAACGGGGAGGCTACAGGAGAGAGTAGTTGATTTTTCAGTTGCTAGACTGCTGCGAGTCACTCTCCAAAATGTGCCTTTTGCCTGTTTAGCAAATGCCCAAAAGTAAATGCTATTTTACACTGTGCGAGAACATTTCTGGCTTCAGCTTGCACCACACAGACTGATTTGCTTAGAGGAGCCTGGGCTGCAGCAGCTGCTACAGAGCAGGAGCTCACAGGGCTACTAGGAAGCCTTTCTTCCTGAGTGCTTTCATCTCTTTCTTCTGTATGAAGTCCCACTTCTCCAGGTTCCTGAGTGATTTAATCAAGTCGGCAGGTGAGTTCATGGGATATACTTTCCCGTCTTTTGCCTAAATCTAGTTCTCACTTTGTCGCTTTGGAGACCTCTGCACCACTATCATGTCTCACTGATACTTTGCAGCTAATATTCACGGGGGTTTTGTTGTATGGCTGCAGAGGGGAAATCATCTGAGAACAAAGTTTACAGGCCAAACCGAGGTCACATCTTTCTCTGTAATAAACAGCCTTCCAATAAGACTGCCTAATTTCTTCCCAGATAAAAGAAAAAAGCTCCTTTTTACAGGTACCTTTTGTTTCCTGCTTTTTGCCCAATTATCAACTTAATGAGCCAACTCTCCACTTATTCCATTACTCTGCATCACAGACATTGTACTCTGATCCGAAGCTTTGCCAAATGCTCCAAAAAGCTATTGCACTCCCCTTAGAGCACTAATATCTTCAAACAATTCCACTACATTAATGAGCTATGACCTTTCTCCATAACACTACAATCACTTTCCCATCTTCTGCCCTGGCTCTGGGTTGGTTTTCAAGCACTTTATTCCTCTCTTTAGTTAAGAATACACTGAGGGAATTTCTTAACCACTTCAAGTACAAATTCATAACTCAAATTTCCCTGAATGCCTCTATTTTCCAACCTTTAAGGTTTTTCTTTGAATATCAGTTGGCAAGTAGCAAGCATTTGAAGTTACAGCTGAAATCCACACAATGTCATTATATACTATAATAAAAATGTATTGATTGGTCTGATTGAAACTAGTGAATCAAATGGAATTTTCACTATATGCCAAAATGGAGACTCTAAGCAAAATCAGAGATTAATTCCATTTCCAACCTAGTCCTCAGAACTGACATTTCAGGGGCAGCTAAATTGCCCACCATTTTGTGTTTGGATCTTCATTTAAAAAAAAAATAAAAAACAACAACAAAACAGACACAAACAAACAAAGAAAATGCAAAATGAAAATGGATGGAACCAATGTATACTTGCAGTCCCTCTTAAATTATCGAGGAAGTCCCTTTTAGTCCAATGCCCTTCCACTTGCTTGATCACTTGGCTTGAGAAGTGAGATGAAGAGATTGGCAACAAAAAATGCAGTGCTGGCAGGAATCAGCCTGTTATGAAAGTCATGCAGAGAGAAGGGGAGACAGGGTCTCTGCTAAGGTTTGAGGAGCTCCAGAGCACATGTCAGATGGCACGCACATTTCTTCCATGTCTGAACCAAGTGAAAAACTACACAAGTTCGATAAGGCTTTCCTGCATTCGAATGACATCTGTTTGTAAGCATTGTACATCCAAACATTAAGCCTACAAAGGCTATTAGACACTCCCAAAATGAGATTATTTCTTTAGTCAGAGGGATGCAAAGGCAGCTGAGAGTCTACTTGTGCCGCATATGTGGTATGTTTCTGGGGACAGCTGCTGGCTTTGGCTGTGGCAGCAAGGGGGGACCTATGCCAGGGCCCAGCAGCCCAGGTGACCCCTGTAATCAGAAATTATTGTCATCTTGCATAAGTAATAATGCAGAGTCTCTTTTGCCCCCTACCCTAACCCTGGATACCCACATCAGGGCTGGGAATGTTGTTCTGGCTCCTCCAGCTCTGATGCCAAGCTGGGTGCCCACATGGGTGGCTGGAGGGCTGGCTGGTCACCCACAGTGCTCCAGGGCCACCACACCGTGCCAGTGTGGACAGTGGGGTCAAGAGCAGTGAGAGTACAGGACCACATGACAAGTGTGCCTTTGGGGTTATATGAGTCAAGCAATTTAGCTGAGTAAAATGAGAACAAAGTGGTAAAGGGTACCAAGGGGGACTTTTGACCAGAGGCTGATTGGAGAAGCGTCGCTCAGACAGGTCAAGAGGGAGCACACAAGAGCAAATAAGGAACAGTGCAGAAAAAAATGTAGAAAAGGAAAAGGGAGAGCAGGGCAGAAAAGCATATGAGATGGTTTCTGTTGCTTTTTATTGGTGCTGCAGACTTTATATCTCATAAGAAAAGTATCTCAGTTGTGTCAAAATACCTCAGTAAATCAGTACAAGTCCTCACAGTTGCAGAGATGTCATCTTCTAAGTCTCTGCTTTCCCTTTCAGGTTTTATAGATTCCATGTCAGTATTTTGTCTCCAATCCTTGAGACACTCTTACCAGCTCAGCACTTTCCGTTCTGCCTGTTTTTACTTTTCTTATCTTGCACGGTTTCAGTTTACATGCTCTCACAGCTCAGCCATGGCTTTCTCAGCAACAGTGAACCAAGGTCACACAACAGTGCCACACAAAACAAGCCAAGGGTCATGGCCAGCCGGAGCCCTGGACCACGCACCACGCTGCCTTCCTGAGCCTGACTGCGCAGCTCGGGAAGGTCGTGTGGCCCCTCTGTGACACCTCACACGTGTGTGAAGGAGGGACAACTGCATGGGCCAGGTCCCACCTGCACCTGCTGATGCAGCAGACTGGTATCCACAGGGATATACACATCTCTTTCTACACAGGATCTGAGACGCATCAGTCAAGGTGACTTTCACAAGGATCCTATGAGCACGATATTCTGTGCACACAATAAACTGAAATACAATCTATATGCATCTACTTTATACATACATGTGCATATATGTAAATTATCCCATGTTTTCTGACTCTCAAAACATACAGTAAACTGAACAAGATACCCTGGGAACCTTCATAATCAGGAAGAAGTCATACAGCTTCAGTTAAACAGACTGCTAAGTATAAATGCTTATCCCATGTTAAATATAAGTGAGGTTTAAAAAGAAAAGTCAATGCTTTCTTCTTCCTTTACCTCAGAATTATTGCCAGACAAAAAGTAGACCACCACCACCCACCCACCTCACCCCATCACCCCAAAAAAAAGCTGTTTCCCTGGTATCCAGCCTCACTATAGCAGGGATTTACAGAAAACTCTCAAGAAAACCACAGCTCCACTTTTGTAATACGATTTTAAGGCTAGAGGTAGCCTGTTATAGTCATGGCCATGTTTAAAAGCATTGTTTAAGGGGTCAGAATTTCAATCTCAGCATTAATTCACAGACACTCAGCAGAATTGTGTCCAGCTTCTAACTGTTCACTGGATCGGATTTTTGATGCTGTTTTTCTCCATTTTTTACTTTCTACATGTTGAAGTCTGATTTTAAAAATAGCTCTTCATTTTTGTGTCACTCATTTATGAATTTGGGGAGGAGGAAGGCAGGAAAAAAAAAACAACATCGCCTAATCAATTTGAACAAAAAGAATTGTTGCAAAAATTACCACTTTCAAGCTTTCTGAGGAAGATATCAGCTTATCAAATATCAGCACACTCATGCATATATGCCTCTTCTCCTCTCAGGTCAAGTTACAATAACAAAATAATGTCTTCTGGTTTTCCTCTCCACTGAAAATTGTTGCATACATACACTTTTCCTTCCATTCAGAACTGCTGGTAATTTGTAAAATCCTGCTGTCCGACAGACGTCAGAAGCCGTTAATGGCAGCACAGTTCACAGAACTTAGGTATGAACATTTCACAGAGCACCTGATTCCAAAAGGGAAATAAAACCCTTGATCTGCAGTCCAAGCATCAGCCTGAAAGGAACTTAATTACATTAACTACAAAATGCTTCTTACAAGACTATTATTTTTTTAATTTTACAATTCTGAGTTGTAATAAAGGGTTACATTTACTCTATGAAGATTGATTTTAAATTCTCCTGCGAAAAGGATTAGAAAATTAAAAAATAGTTATGCTAAAAGGACTTTATGATATTGGGTGATGGTGAAGAATTTGATGCCATTACACAGACATCTGCTTTGCAAACAAAAAAAAGACTACCAAGGTGGTCTCAATGACACTCCAAATGCTACTATTATGTGGCTTATTTCTTCCGTCTACCCTGTAAAAACAGATCTACAAACCATGTCTCACCAACAACATCTATTGCAGCTGTCAAAAAAGGAAAAAAAATGAAAGGCAAAGGAAACACAGCGCAGACAGAAGGGAATTTAAATACACGGGACCGGGCAATTGTTTCTGGGGACTTCCGTTGGAGACAACCGTATAATAAAATTGCTTTCATAAGTTGATCAAAAACCATCTTAAATTAAAGTGACAGGAAACTCATCGGGGGGAAGTTAAGGGACACTGGAGGTTAAAGAGAACAATTTTTGTCTTTTTGGTCCTTACCCACACAGCCACAGTAGCCATAAGGCACAATAACTCATCAGCTTCTCAGCTGCACAATTACTTTTAAGCTGTTCCATTTATATGTAATTTGATTTATGAAGCAGATCATGCAATTAATACAAGGAACAAAACCTCATCACTAAAGAAGATGATGCTTCTGCTGCCCCTGAACTGACTGAGCAGCCACCACTGTGGGAGGTGGGAGATCCACCCTTCACCCTGTAGGCCCAGCACAGCAAGCTAAGTGCTCACAGAAGGCAAATTTTATTTTGGATGGATTAAAAAAAAAAAAAAGAAATGTAGTTTATATTTCTTCATTTCCTCCTGTCAGCTGTCAGCTGTGCCTTGCGGAAATGAGTAACAATTTCTGATATTGGGCATTACAGAGATCTTAGTAGTTTGTGAAGTAGTTTTCATCTAGCTTTTATACCGGCTCTATACAGCAACGGAAAGTTCACTTTGCACTCGAGATCTTCCAGCTCTGCTTTGCCACTCTGCATTTTGAACACGTGTTGGCTGTGTATTAGGTTTGATTTGTCTTTAGTAAAGTGATTCTAGTGTCAGGCAAAAGTAAAACAGAGGATAATTGTGTCTGTTTTATATTCAGACGCCTTTGAGAAGGAAGGGACCTGTACTTATAACTATCTCCTTTTACAATTATATAAACGAGTAAGAAAGTAAGAGCTTTATCATCAGTGACCCAGGAGCAATAGGAACAGAGATAGTTCAATTCAGGTGCTGCACACTTCCTGGAATCTGGACTTAAAAGCTAATTTTAACAGTCTGAAAATGAAATATCTTTTTGCTTTTTGTAAAGGAAGTGAGGAGTGTTCTTCTGTTTTCAGCAATCATCAGTCTAGCTTCAGCATCCAATATAAATTCAAAGAATCCAGCATATTGTTTTGATCACAGATAAAGTAAAATCATATGATTTGGAAGTACATTAAATATTTAAGTTTCTGATAATTTTCTAAAATGTGTATTTCTAGATTTCTGAGACTGAGGAAGTGAGAGACTGAAAGAGATTACGTTACTAACTTGGGGAAACAAATCTCTGTGTTGCATAATGACCCTTTGTATCCCACCTATTTAAAAACCTCATGGAAGTGCTTTATAAATCTAACTTCCTTTCAACAGGCAAACCTGGTCATCTATTGAAGGTAAACAACTCATTTCTTTTGGAGTACAATTATTCCAGAAAAATCTTCCATCGAAAGATGTAATCCGGAGCGCTAAATCGTTTAGAACAATAAAATCACTTGCATGAACAAACACAGCTTCTGTCAGTAATTGTGCTTGCTTGCCCTAGGCATAAGTTTGCTACATATGGGAAGTGATAATACTTGTGGTTAGAGTTCCCAGTACCACGTGTTCCTTTCCCAGTTCACACTTACTCATAGTTATGCTTATCCATCAGCAGTTACATAAGATGCGATTCCAAACATTTATAATCCACCTCTTGCAAACTATAAAACACATCAAATTAGTCCCTGATGTGCTTTGTACTAGCAAAGCAATTTGCAGATCCATCATGAAGTATCAGTACTATTATTTGTCAGCAGTCACTACAGCCATTTTTTCTCACAGCATTACCTGCAAGGGCTTGGTTAAATGGAATTATAGTGGCTGTCATGTAACAGAGAGACCCTCAGGGACAAATTCGGTGCCATTTATTTATCCATTTCTGGGAGCTGGAGTACATATCCATCTGATTTGACATCATGAGAATTCCCATTGCAACGTCAGCAATGGCTGAGACCATTGATTGCCATTGGTGGTGTCCATGGCACCCTACTCATTACAGCAGTTTCGGGAACCCTAAACCCTGCTGTTGCCTTGACTGACCTGTTTCACTTGTTTAGCTATGTATATTTCTATTTACAGACTATCCTTCAGGATAAGCCCTCTCTACATGCCAGCCATCAGCCCTTGAGAGCAGAGAATGCTTCTTTCCCCAGTACATTTGTTTTTCCTTTTTTTTAAACCTCCTCCATGGGACAGGTTTCTTGTTCTTCTCAGTGGAATTCTGTCCCCATCTAGTCACCTAGTGCTATGCCTAATTACTACAAAGAAAATTCAGCGTGTAACTTAACTTGAAGGGTAACAGCAACAAATCATTTACTTTCTCATCGACATTTCATAATTATTATGTATAATTTCCTTTGTACTGCCATTTCCACATCCTTAAAATAGTAATTTTCACTTCACCACGTTTCTCTAAAATTTGAGTCACGTGGGAGATGTTCAGGCCCTCAAATTTTATTGGAAGTCAACACAAGATACTATTAACTCAGAAGGTTTGCCTCTGCAGTCCTTGTGCCAGATTCAACCAGCAGGTAGGTTCTACCAACCCAATCATTCTGAAAGTAGTTTTTTGACTGACAGAAATTTTCAGCATCCAAAAATTCATATTCTGTTTTGCATAGCCACCGTTGAGAGATGATAGAAGCATGTTAGGAAAAAGAACATCTGCTTAATGTCAAGGTAGTACCTGCTCACTCGGCAAAGACTGGCACTAGCGTCAGCGGCGGATGCAGCCACTACTCTGTCCTCTCATCTGTGTTAAATGGTAGGAACCCAAACCAGGGGGCTGAAGCATCGGCAGTGGGTGGCACACGGAGCAGAAGGATTAGCAGGAAATGTACACATGCATTAGAAATGATGCCGTGGAAGTTTCGCTACCACAAAACAATTAAAAAAAAAAAAAAAGAAAATTAGTATATCATAGTTCTTTTTATTGACTTGAAATAGACTTGAAAAAAAATCCACAGCTTATATTGGACTCCAGTTTAAGCACAAACTTAAGGTAATGCCTTTTTTCCAAACCAAAAGGCAATTAGGGCACTAGCTAGGAAGGAAATACAAATGATTACTTAGCTCAGATCTGATCTTACAAAGTCAGCAAAAATAAGCCAAGTAAGATCAGGACCTTAACCATGGGGAAAAAAAAGCACATATAATATGCATGTGTCTATGTTACATAAAATGTACTGCACTTGTATTGGTTTAGTAGGTTGTATTATGCTCCCTTCATGCTTGTATTTAAGGAGAAAGAATAACAAGGTATTTGATTCTAGCATACAGAGATTACAAGAACATGAAAAAAATATAAAACCTGAAAGAAAGCGGCTGCCCGTGAGCTGTTATCAACCTGGATGAAAATATGTTGCTTGGTCATTTTAACATTAAGCTATGAAAAAATCGCCCCCTGCACAGCAAGACATATCATTTATACTGTTTTTTCCTGCAAATACTATTATCTACTCTTTATCCCAAAACTCACTACAAGCCCCATATGCTACATCGTATTCAAAACCCCAAACATTTGGGTTTTGCATATAAGACCATGGTATTATTTGTGCTCTTGATTTAAATATTAAAGACATGAGTTTTTTTATTTTATTTTAGATTCTTCTACTAAAGCAAAATTGATTCAAGACTTACAGTTTAAAAGTCTCTAGCAGCATATAATGCCACGAATTAATGTGGTGTTTCTCTGGCTTAGAACCATGGTACTCCACATACCAATGAGTATTAACCTAATTATCATTAAGGTTGCTTACTTAAATTTCTGTTAATTACACTTTATAAAAATTAAAATATAAAAAGCTCATATAATATTACAAATTCTTACGACAGTCTTTCATTTTGAGCCCTTCAAAAACTGCAAGAAATTATCATGTCTGGCAAACTTCTGTTAGGAATGCCATCTTGTGGTTAAAAGCTGTATAGAACAACGATTCGAGGTAATTTTAACTAAATTTTTACTTGCAAAATATGGTTTTTGCAGAAATGAGGTATTCTTGTATGACCTTTCAGAACTGTAGAGTATTCTTTTATTAACCATTCTGGATGAAAACGGCTGTGAATACGGCTTTCCCGTCCTCATCTGTATACAATGCTAATTAATTATGCAGGGAGCACTAGTTTCATTAGGAGATGGATGCATTTATTAGCATTTTAAACAGAACCAGATTGCCACATGTACTTAGTAAAAAAGTCCACTAAATGCCTAGTCTATTTAGATATAATTTAATGAATTAGTCTAAAATGTATAGGAAATAGACACACGTTTCTCAAAATACATTTCTAGAGCAGAACCCTATGAGTGCACTTTACCTTCTGTAAACTTTATGGAGCATCTTTGGTTGGTATATAAAAGGTCAAGTTTGACTATAAAAAGGAAACATTGGATTTTTCAATTTGCCTTATATAGATGTTATTGTGAGCTAAAAATGAATTGAAAATGGCCGTTGGATCACAGCTTGCTCATGAAAACAGAGAGAAATGACAGGTAAGCAAGAATGGAAAGAAGGGGTCCAAAAGCATCTAAAAAACTTTAAAAGATCTGTAACTTTTAAAAGCTCAGAAAAATGAATAATAATTAGCTAAATTCAATACAGCTGACATTTGCACAGGAACTTTCCTACTATGTGTGTTCACCTCATTTTCATAATGAAAGTATATATTGCCCAAACCATCACAACACATATTGTATAATGAAATTGAGAACTAATGAGCCATATCCTCATAGCCATGAGTCAAGTCAGGGTGTGCATTAGTAGTCCATTTGCAATTCTCTAGAGACAGAAAGAACAAGGCTAAACATATCCAGTAGCCTATTTGGCGCACAACTTGTTCTGTGCACTGATAACACGATAGCAGAACTGAAATGAGTTCACAATCTCTAGCGCTCAAACCTCTGTGAAATACTGCTCGTCCTTTGGTTAGCCTGCAGGTTACTCCTGGGGCAGCCAAAAAGGACTGCCGCGATTATTTAGTGTGACCTCTTGCATAACATGGATCTGACTTGGCCTGAATTAGTCCTCTTTCTATCAAATCACATCTTTTCAGGAAATCATCTAACACCTCCAGACTAGGGAAACCTTTCCCAGTCTGTTCTGTGCCTTTATCTCCTCTTGTCACGTGTCCAACTTCTACTTAAAATTGCTGGATCATTCTTTCTCTGCTGGATGGAACAGATCTTTATTTTATTATCAAATTTTTGCTCCAAAGGTGGTTCTGCTAGGCTAACTCTCCTTTTGCTAAACTAAGTAGATTCCGCTTATTGGGACTCTCATGCTATTGCACCTCTTTAAACCTTTTATTGCTCTCAGGACTCCCTTCTGTTTCCAGCATTACTGGAAATTGTCACTGTTGGAGTTGGGCATAACATTCTTCTAAAAAAGCATTTTACACCAACGTCAATTATAGACAGCAATATTACTTCCCTGAAGTATTTCCATTCCTAAACCTGAGGATCTCACCGGTCCTTTTGGCCACAAGGGTTGTTGAAAATCCATGTTCAGTTGAGCACACACAACATCTCCAAATACCGTTCAAAGTCAGCATTTCCTACAACAAATTGTTCCATTTGGTAAGTATGTCCTCAAACCTCTGTTCCTAGAGACACAGGTCTACTTTAGCCACAGTGAGATGCAGAGTATTTAAGTTTTGTGGCTGCCGTAGGTTTGAGCAGTCATTATTGTGCTTCCTTCTGTGTTCTTAACAAACTCATGGTTAAGAGCCAAATCCTGTGCCAACTCACCTAACAAATCTGTTCAGTCACAGCTGTCCTTTCAGATTTACATCTTGAACAGGTACCAGGGAATGAAGTCTTCTTGAGTAAAAGGCACAGACAGCTGAGATCTTCCTCCATGCTGGGAGACCTTCAAAAGCTTTACCTAATTCAGAGAGCAAGACTGAGATTGATGTCTTTTAGATTACTGGATTCTGAAAAGCTGTTGAAGCAACAGCTTTCCAGTTCTCGTAAGTGTGCTGAGCACATTTATGACTACTGTGAAAAAACACAGTAATACTTTAAGCTGCTAATATATGTTCACAATTAACTGCTTGTTCACATTAATTCCTGAAATTAACTACTCATTCATTGCTGTTTCAACCATTCAAGTAATTTTATATGCCCGTGATCCTGAAATCATATTCCAAGTGAACCAAAGTTGCTCCGCAACTGTTAACAGACAACCAGTTCATCCCTCCACTGAATTAAGCGTGAATAAGATTAAACTGTCAGAGATTTCCTTTTCTATATTAATTCCTCAGAATACAAACCTTCCATGTAGTACCAGACAAGTCTGTGGTACAACATAAACAGTGTTTAGACATTGCCTATTTTTGATGTGGGTTTATTTTTTAATATATATTTTCCTTCCAGGATGATGCAAATTAACTCACTAACATCTGTCAAACTCAGGAAAGTGAATTACTGTATCATTTAACATACACCTAACAGTAAAACAAGTAAACACAAGACAAAACACGCCTTTCAAAATTTAAGAACATCAAATTCTGAAATCAATTCTTTTAGTGCATTTTCTTTATACCATATTGATAAGAATTTAAGAACATATTCACAAAGAAAGTGCTACAGAATGGATCCAGCATTATTTATTTAGAAAAAATATAGTGGATACAAATTGCTAATGCATATTTCAGGCATGCCAAACATGGTATACTTAATAACAATGTGTGTTCTTGATGTCCTTGAAGAGCAAAGTTGACCTCTTGAAAAACAAGAATCTTCCTTTTAGACTTCCATCTGCTAAAATATTCCATCACCTCAAAAACACAAATAGCAACTCTTTCTAAATCATAAGATACTAAGAAAACAGAATTATCTTCTGAAGTCATCCCTACCTGCTCTATTCACCCTTTACCTCAAATGACTCTCTGTCCCCCTGAGAAGCAGGACTGTGACTAAAGGCAAGTAACGAGCAGCTGGTAAGTCTGCAAGCAAAACGAAGTATTTTCCATATAAATATTCTTATAATAAGAAGTGTAAATATAGACAGTACATTTGTCCTTACATTTGTTACATTTGTCCTTAAGTTTTTTCATGTTGTATCAGTGTTCAGCAAAGATTTACCTATACAGAAGAATAGCTTAACTAAAGCTATGCTATTACTCCAGGTCAACAAAGCCAGTGGACATGTGTATATATGCACACTCACGCTCTCTGTAAACCTGGCTTACATTTATTTAGACTGCAACATCCTATCTTTGGATAAATAGGAGCAAACTGTGTATACACCAAGCTTAAATGGCTTAAAGAATCCTGCTAACCACCACAATGTAGATTTGCTTTTGTGCATCATTAGTACACCGTTTTTGCTTTAAGAAGTTAATAGAAAATACCGCATGACAACATTCAGAGTGCACGCCTGCAAAAGACAGAAAAGTGGCACTTGTGTCCGCTCTTGATCATTAATGCCCTTTGAATCTTTCATAATACTGATAGTGGGGAAAAAAATGTGCACTAACAGTAGCACAATGTTTGCTGAACCACAGTATTTTGCTGTCCGACATTTAGAAGAGCTGGGCTGGGAAGGTGGAAGGACTGTTTCCCTCACTATCCTATCCCCCCGCAGCCAGCTACAGCGAGTACGCTGGAAATTTTTTGTCTTCCGCTCCTCCAGGCCCAGCAGGACAAGGCAAGCCAGGAGATGATACGTTACAGCTACCACAACACCGCATCCGCACTGGGTCACAAACACTGTGTACATCCAGGATCACAACACTACTGCAGGCATTTTATAGTGCCCATTACTAGAATCCACAAGGAGATGTGGTGCACAAAAAGAGTTCACTGCAGTTACTATAAGAAAGTCCAAAAATGAATTATTTAAAAAAATGAGTAAATACTGTATTGTAAAAGCTTTAGACATTCTGAGAAATGCTCTAATACCATAAATGCTCTTTAACCACTGCCTTTATACACCTTAAATCCACACTGAAAGCCCATAGGTATAACTGGTCATTTTTTTACTTACTCAACTCATACCAACTGAAAATAGCAACTAGAAATTTTACTAATAGTTCCTCCTTCAAACCAAGCTTGAGTTACTGCCATGAACTTTGAAATTTAGACTGAGTCACGTCAAAATAAATTCTCTGTTAGTTTAGTTCTGACTGTTTTATCTAATAATTGGCTAACTCAAGGTAGGACACTGGCTTCTAGCCTAATCTTGTTTAGAATCTCAGCTTTTCTTTTAGGTACTTTTTGTGAAAACGAGCTCTTTTTTGTAGACATTTCTATAAAGTAACAGCATGTGACAAATTGCCCTACAATGTCAAATGACATTATGCCCCACAGAACCAGGTACTGCAGGATTTCCACAGAGTCCTCATGAAACTGATTCCCATTCCCGTAATTCAATCCAGGCAGTTGGGTTTCTATGGAGTTGGTTGGTTGGGTTTTTGTTTGTTTGTTTGTTTTTTTAAGATTTAGAATTCTGGTTTTGTACTGAGCACATCCAGAGAAAGCATTATATTTTTTTCCACTTGGAACTACTGCAAGAATCAGACTGAAACATACAGAAATACAAGGTGGATGTGCACTTACCACCTACACAAGGAATGCTTCTCTTTCGGCAATATGCTTATGCCACTTCTTCTTACAGAACTTGGATTATTTTTTTAAATTACGTATTTATGGTCTTTCTCATGTTGTGTGTGGAAAATGAAAAAATTCCTCTGCCCTATAAGGAGAGACTGAATGAGTTAGGTCTTTTCACCCTGGGGGAGGCTCAGAAGGTACCTCATCACAGTTCTCTAGTACTTAAAGGGTAGCTAGAAAGAGGACGGAGGCTCTCTCTTCACAAGGAGCACAGGGAGATGACAAGGGTAAATGGGTACAAATTGGACCAGAAGTTTCATCTGGACATAATAAAGAAATTTTTCACAGTGAAAACACTCAGTGACTGGAATAACCTCTCCAGGGATGTGGTAGAGTCCCCATCACTGGAGGTTTTTAAGGCGTGACTGGGCAGGGTGCTAGATAATCTCATCTAGGCTCCCTTTCACGCGAAAGGTTGGACCAGATGATGTTTTGATGTCCCTTCCAACCTGGGCTGTTCTATGATGTTGTGAAACGAAAAATAAAAAGTTATTTTCCAAAGTTACTGCAGAAATAGTGAACGAGGATTTAGCAGAGAAAAGAACTAGAAAGGTCCTAACAAGGCATCAAAGAATGGCAGAATCTAGAAAGCTATTGTGTTGCACCTTTGTTATCAGCTATGTTTAATTCTATTGTATAATGTATTCACTGTGGCAAATGCACCTCATGCTTGGGCCTTTTACCTTACAGTGGAAGAAAAGACAATTTTTTAAAATAGTTTGCTACACGGTGTCTTCTTCACCTCTACTGTGACTAAATGCTTAGCTCTTAGCTCTTTACCTGTAACTACATGCTATTTCTCTTAGTGTGAAATAGTTATATTTTACTCCCTTGCCAAATATAACCTACAATTAGCAGAATAAGTTTGTCCATAACCACATGATCTCCTAGGGCAACCTGCTCTATTTTTTTCTGATGCAAAAAACCAATAAAGAGCCTGTCATTAGCAAAACCAGATTGCTAACACAGATCTATTTTAGGTTAAATAATGAATACCTCTGATGCTATCACACTTTCCAGACACTGGAATTCACTTTTCACTTTCCTTGATGAGATGCCAAGCACTTTGGGAAGCTTCTTTCTTATACTAATTCATGCAAAGTAGGAACAGAATGGAATGTCAAGGAAATGAATTTCAGAAAATCATGAAAACAGAAGTAATTAGAACGAGAAAGCTATATGACCTCTAAGATAAACCTTATATTCTAAAAACTTTGAATGCAAGAAATTAATGTAAATAAATGGTGGTGTGGTTTGTTTAAGGAGACTGCTGCTACTACTAGCAAATTCTTCTATAGCATTGAAAAAGGATTCTAAATCTGAAAGTTTAAATAGAAAAGACCTAGGAAAGAGACTACAACACA
>KZ507943.1:54244-62461 GCA_002844005.1 Limosa lapponica baueri | reverse complement strand
ATGGCGGGCAGTAATGGTCTTGCTTTGGGATGAACTGGGAATTAAATGAGGAAGAAGGTGAGGGAGCTAAAGGATTGAAGGTCTGAGTTTAAATATTTTCTCTAGTGATAGATTCACCCCACTCAAGACCCTTTTGAGGGACACTTTCTATTCTGAGTCCTTTGGAGACAGGCTGTGTTGGGTCAAGTCTACCATGATCTACTGTGGATATTCTGGCATCCCAAGCCATATCCAAGACTTAAGGTTCGTCTGGTTTTCCCTTCATCCAGATTTCATTTAGACCTTTTATCTTTTCCCTCAGCATTCCTTCCCCTTTTCACTTTTGTTTCATAGTTCTTCTACCTTCTTCATTCCCCACCAACATCCCATGTTTTATTCTTCTCCAGAAGTACTCCTCTTCCTGTGAAAAACTCATGTACTTTCTTTGGCTGGACCTATGTTGCTGGAAGATCAAGTAACAAATCCAGCTGACTCCCAGAGGGCAGAACAGATGTACTAGAAAGGATCCTTGGATAAAAAGGAAACTGAGTACAGACTACTGTTTTAACAAAAGGCAAACTAGTTGATACCAAAGTCCTGAATCTATGCTGTGCTTGCACTCAACACCCAGTCAGTTTTGGATAAATGAAGAAAAAGATGAGAGCCCAAGAATGATGCTGATTGCAGGATGCATTAAGAACATATAAGGCTTTAACTAGGTTTCTTTTCTTTATGGTGGGTATGGGTAATTACTTTCCTTTGAAACAATATTTGGAATAATTTCATTACATGTACCTCCAATTAACTCTCTAGGACATGTATTTCTTAAAGTAAACCCTTAGATACCATAGGTGGCTAAGCTTCAGGGTGAGCCTTGGGACAGTGCTGCATAGGTAAGCGTGGGATGTTAAAGATTGATTTGGATTATTTTAGCTTCTGCCTCAACACAACTCTTCAAGCACCTACAGTTTTTTGGATTTAGCATGTAGAAATGGTTGCAATGGTTCATACATGAAAAACTGACCTTTCACAGCCTGCATGGCCAGGTACTTGTCTATGTTCTTGCTGGACCTCAGTTTTCAGAAAGGCTCTTCTAGAAGAGCAGAGAGAAGCCCGTAAAACAGTACGTAAAAAGAAACTAAAAAAAAAAAAAAAGAAAAAAAAGCCCTATTTCAGTTACAACTATGGAAGAGAGTCTAAAATCAGTAAAAGGTGCTTCCTCTTCCATGACATTTTTATTTCTTAGCTTTTAAAATATCATCATGTGGCTGCTGTATCGTCTTCTGTTATTTATATAACCACAGTTCTAGGGAACTGTTAACAAGTAAACTCTTGTGCAGATTATCAAGCAGATAAAGCTCATAGGAGCGATATAAATGTTTAGGAGGAAGTGTTATGCTGCTGGAATTCACCATCTAAAGTTACAGTCTTGTTCATCTCAAACAATAGGGGAAGATGAATCTCATGTATACAGCCATTTGGCACTCAAACTTGAAGGCTGTTGCCAGATTTATTTTTGCTCTGACACTACCCCTCAGGGCTAAACCAGGCTATAGGCATGTTGTGTGTGAAAGCAGGGACAGGGTGTGATGTGAGGGTGTGTGACACAGACACGCTGGTACAGTGGAGTCCCTCCCAAAGGCATTCTTCAGCTAGGAGTCAAATTAGGAAACAGAGGATGTGAGACACAAAAAGGAAGAAAAGCCTTTCCCTGATGGCTTTTAACAGATCAAATATTTAAGCACTCCACATTATTTCTCATAGAAAAACTTGGTGCACTCTGGTAGTAGTGAACTACCGGTGCAAGAAGAAATGCGAGTAGTAAATACACTTGCAGGATTAGATCCCTAGCAGACAACTACCATATAACATAATCATAACACTTGAATTTTAACAAAGATTAAGACAAAGCAAACAAGCAAATAGGCCAAGAAACAATCAGCCATTCTTTACCTGAAAGAAAGCAACCCCTCCAACCAGTTTTCTCTTTCACTTCATCCCTATAAAGCTGCAATTAAAAAGAACAAAGATATTATGAATCGCACCAGCAGCAACCCCAGCATTCATACTTTAACAAATCCACGTTATGAAGCCAGTAACAAATATCTGAAGGAAAAGTCCCCTTTGAGTTGATACACACTTCATCTGTATGAGAAGCCTTTCCTCTTTCCAGTGCTATGAAGCTCCATTTCTTGTGATACCAAAATTGAAGCCAAACTACATTTCTAAGCATTTCTAAATATTCTAAATAAATATTCTGCATTTCTAAAATAAGCATTACACATTTCTGCCATGGGTAAAAATTAGTGTGTCTCCTTCAAACCAGAGCTCTTACTCTTGAATGAATTGTATTTTTATCAGAGATTTCAACATATATATATATTCAACATATATAAAACCGATAGGAATGGGTACACTAAGAAAATGGGCACCCACACCAAGTCTATTCTGTCCATACTCTTCCTAATCAGAAAGCTACAAAGATGCTTTCCAAGTCCATCTAGTTAGAACTTGCTGAAATTCTGTATGATGCTCACAACTGAAGATACATGCACACATTTTAAATATTAATGACCACATTCCCAGCTATTCTCTATAAACTCTTCTAAAATGTTTACAAAGTCATATTGTTATCAGTGAGTTTGAGGTTGCCTCCAGTTATGTGATTGTTTCAAAAATACCGTGTGACAGGTATTAGTCTTAATCAGACTGAGGTTACGAAAAAGAGCACCATTCAAAACCATGGCTTCTCATATGAATTCTCTCCATCGCTGCAGAAAACAAGGAAGTTCCATCTCCCCATTTCCATTGTGAATGGTGGAAGAGAGCTGGCCACAAGGACAAGTCTTCCTGCTCATCTCTGAAAAAGTTATCATGCAGCAGTACCTGCTGGAGGATAAACTTCCGCTAAAGCAAAATACTGAAAAACAATGATTGCCGGGTATAAGTATTTATTTTCAGTAAGTGTACGCTGCATCTGATTAAATCAACAAATGGGGTAGAAAAAAATGGGGACAGGTAAACAAAGGTTTTGGAAACCAAAAGGAGGCTGGAGTTTCTATAGAAGAGGACAGAAAACTATAAAAGAAGCCAGACATGATGGAGCGAGGGACAAAGCAAACTGGTGGAGATGGAAGTTATTTTGAATCATCCTGCAAAATTCATCCAAATTCCATTTGATGGACTATGCTGCTCAAAGTGGCTCAATACAACCACACAAAAGGGTGAACCTGGCTATAATATATGACATAAAATATTTAGGTTGGACATGCCATATCTTCAAATCAGAAAAAATATACAACAATGTTTTCTCTTGAATTTTCTCCTTAGTGTCCATGTAGCACATTTGTAATAATCTCCTCCACCACACACATAGGCATACTTCATCCCAGTTGTGAAAAAATATGTTAAACTTGAGCTATAGATAAGATTATCTATTTGCAGGGAAATGTGACTGATGCTGCAACTGTCAGAAAAACATGTTTGTGAAAATCCTCGTAGTCCAGAATTAGGTTGAAATTGAGACCAAAATATAAGACTAAATATACTAAACTTTGAAAACACATTTACAGCATTCAGTTATTTACCTTTCACTTTCCTGTGCTGGAAGAAAAGAAGAAAAATACCCAATATGCCTTGAAAAATCCCACTTAATATTGGAATAGCTTTGCATGGGGTCACAGTAGGATAAAATGTAATCATCATCATCAACAATTCCATTTTTCATTCAGTGAGGTATTTCCCTCTCAAGGTTTGCCAGGTATTGTATTTACTGAGACTCTATTCTTTCTGCTAATTAATAATACTGAAAAATTTTTACTTCTTACCAACAGTCCTAAAGATAAACATCACTAATCTCAATTCTATAGATAGTGGAACTGAAACAGGGCTCGGTAAGTGCATCTTGCAAACACACGATGGGCTCAGGGAGACTTTAGAACCTCTGGGTCCTCTCACCACCTGTGTGCAGCTTGTTTGAAAGGGTATTGTTAGCGCTTGCCAAAGGTCATATCCCTGCATAGGCCTCAGCCCCTGTGAGCACACCAGATGTTACACAGGACGTTTTCACTGGATCTGCCTTATCAGCTTAAAGAGGATGATCTGGAGGACTCCACAACCCACAGGGGCTTAGGAGTGCCAAAAGCCTGTAGAAGTGGGGAAAGAACGGATGGACCTTCACCAAGTTGCAGCAGTGTAGATGTAGGCTTGTTACATGAGGGTCTGTGCCTGCAGAAAGAAATCTCCTATAGCAGGTGTTAGCCAGGAACAAGCTCAGGAAAATGTAGAAGTCATTTGCAACTGATCATAGAGGGCAGAATGATTATCTTTTTAAAATCACAAGCACCTCTTTGAATATGTCCATCCAGGAGATGTGTTTGCCAGTCTCGTTCTTGTCCCAAAGAAATGAGATCTGTCGGAGCAAGTGCACCCACCACGCATATGGGTGTGCCTCACCTTTGCTCTCTAACCATTCTCCAGAGCAGCATGGGTAGCAACGTATAGGAAACAGCTGCAGTTCCAGACATTTCCCACCTTACTGTTCTTAACACCAAAAAAAGAGCTCTGTTGAATGCAATAGAAAGTAAGAGATGATTGTTCAGCTTTGCATTCTAGGGGAAGAGGGAATAAGGGGGTTAGGCTGTATTTTCCACTCAGCTCCCTCTAAGCTTTCCTTAGTTGCCAGAGGTGAAGCCCCCAGCATTCCAGTGGAGTGGGCACCGTGGAAAGCACACGTCTCCCCACTTCCCAGCAGGGCAGGCTGCTTCCACAGGAAGGTACAGCAAGGCTGCCTTCCTGAGCTCGTGGTCCAGAGCCATGCACCAGGGGGTTAGAGTGCACCTCTCTTGATTTCCAGTGTCATCTCTGGGCTATATGTTGTCTTTGTGCATTTAATGCAGAAAATAAAAGGTGGTGCAGGAACAAAGGAGTATTTTCCTCACTGAAGTTTTTGGCCACAAATGTTTGTATATACGATCAATTGGCCCAAATGAACTCTCTCACTCGGCTCCTTCTCCAGACGCGTAAGTGGTGGCAGCTCCACCCACCTTCATTTGCACTCTGTGTGGCTCCTTCCCTGGAAGAAATTAATGGGAACTGCTTGATGCTCAGTATTTCTGAAAAATCAGGCTTAGCTGTGGACACTGCAGACAAATATTCTAAGACTACTATTTTGAACATATTAGTACTGAATTTTATTCAGATTTATTAGCATGATGACAAAAATATCTGCTATATGGGAAAAAAAAAAAGAGCCCCATCACTCAATTGGCTTGATTCATTTTCCTGTAGTATCTCTTGCAGTCCATCTGCTGAAAGGTGAAGCCAAAATGTTTTAGAATTATGTTTTCACAGGGAATTCTCTGTTAATTAGTTATCTCTCTCTGCCATGTGTAGCAACTGATGAAATCAGCTACTGTAATTTCATGAAAGGCAATGTTGGACTGTTTGTTTGTATCAGCATGAACACTTTCTTACACACAGCACTCTAGTGGAACACAAGTGGTCCAAATAACATTTTATTTTAATATAATGAGGACACACAGCTACTGTAGCATCGCAATTTCTTATTTCCTTGTTTCTAAAAATGTGGTCTTAGGCTAAATGCAGCAGAAAGATTTTATGGACTCAGATTCATTTTTACATACATTTTTAATACATTTTTGCAGAGTAAAGATTAGCTTACTAAAGTTCCTACTAAGATTTATTTATTTTTCTAGAATAAAATGGTCAGTTCTGCAGTTGTATTTAATAGGCCAAAGTTACACATCTTCTAGTGTCATTTGCTGCTTGCAGTTCATTTAATGAGGACATGGCACTACCATGCTGTGGAAAAGTGTGTTTTGTAATTGCAAATGAAGTATTTCAACCTTTTTACCTTTTAATACCACAGAATACCCTGGGTAGCTAAAGACTGGCTTGTTTCCAGTGAGCTTTATTATAGAGGAAAAACACAGAATGTCATTTTCTATACTTTTCATGTTTGTATTTTTTTTTTTTCTTGCAAGTAATACCCTGTCCTTAGGTCATGCTTTCCATCCTCAGGTCTCAGTGTGAGTCCTAAAGTGGGTGCTTCATTGGCTGCCTGTTTTACCATGAATAACATCCAAAAGGAAAGCAGGGACAAGTTGTAGGTGAGGAGTTCATGCTACTGACTGCCAGTAATCTGCACTAACCACAGGATGACCAACCACTGCCTTCTCCTGTAGTTAGATGCTTTCTTCTCTATCCCCGCGCTTTGCTGATCTCACTGGAATGAAGAGAATGCCCCACTGGTTGAGATTAAGCTGTCACTGAAACTCGTATGCTTGGCATAGGAGATGTGAGAGGATGAATCAAAAGACTAAAAACTTGAAGGCGCTTGTAAAAGCAGCTTTAGAAGCATCATTGTCTCTGTATTCACATTCTCACTTAGGAAAAAGGTGAAATAAAGGCTTCATCAAACAACATGCTTTTCCAAGACTAGAGAGAGAACATGAGAGGTTCTTACTTCTGGTACTCACTCCAGGGGAGGTAAAAGGTAACAAGCTGATACTACCTCTAAGACCCTTAACTTGTTGGTTTTAATGACTCCATTCTGCAGCCTGTCATGTGAAGAAGCCCTCACTCAGCCAATATATCCTCCTAGGTCTACTGGTGAACATATATGATGAAAGATTTGTTGTATCAGAACAGGAATCAACAGTATTATATTGAAAACAACGGGCTAATGGTGCATAGCACAATTTGTGCAACTAGTGATTACTTGCTTTGGAAAGAAAAGGTATTAGAGCTTCAACATAAAAGGGATCTAAATATACCACTTCCATTGCTTTGAAGACACCCACTGTAAATCTTTACAAAGATGGACTTAAGATAGTAGATTAATTAAAAAAAAAAAAGTTTAAACAATGTGGATAACTTTTCAAATAGTGTTTCAAGTTGGTATGAGATATACAGAAAAAAAATGAAATTAAATGTAGTATTTCTCCTCAGATTGATAGAGAAAATACTGACCTTGGCATCTGACAGTGGTGGCATTTGACAGTCTTCATTTACCATGTCCAAAACCAGCAGCAAGGCCCACGTGATGAAGAAAATTTTTCAGTGTTTCTCAGAAGAAAATGCTAGGACTTAATAAAAACCCAATGGGATGGAACACACTGACACAGGAACAGAGAAGTCAGGAGTGTGAAGAAACACAGGGCAGCAGCCCTTTGTGAGCTTTAAAAATAGGTCCTTTTAATATTTTAGAGGCCTTCCCCTTTCTGTATTTTATTTTAAAATATGTAGTGTTGTGGTCTGATATGAGTCATCTTGTACAAACCCAAACTCCCTGTCTGTGGCTGTAAATCACAGAGTTAAAAAACTTCTGGCACAATGTATGTGAATTAGAAATCTAATTAGCTGATATATGTATGTGTGCAGAATCAGCGAGGCAGACTTCCTAAAGAAGTCATTTTAATTATGGGCTTCTGCAACACTCAGGGTGTCAAACAGCAGCTGAGATAACCGAGATGCGCGAAGCAATCTGTAGTGATTATATTGGGCTTGTCCTCTCACATTTCTTATATTTCTTCTCTCTTCATGTATACAGAAGATATTTCTGCCTGATTTCACCTTAGAATTATCGGAATACTCACAACATTTTTTTCTTTCATTAGTGGATGACTTGTTTTGGAGTCTGTGTCTAGCAATACATAATATTGTGAGTCCGTGGATGTTAATTGGAAGGGTAGCACCAAATAAACCTTGCCTTGCTGTAATATGCCACCGCAGTTCAATGGGAGCAAGTGCAAACAGTAAACAGTTTAAAAAAAAAAAAAAAGAAAGAAAGAAAAAGTACAACCCCCAATGTCTGTAAATTGCTAAACTTTCATTCCTTCCCATTCTATGACTTTATTCTTTCACTAATTCTTACTGCATTTTGTGTAAGGTCTGGATCTCTTAAAGCAAGAAAGGAGAAGAACTTTTAAAAAAAAGATAGTATGTTTCAATGTCAAGAAGAAACAAACTAAAAGCATAAACCAAATGTCTTTGCCGTTCACCATGTTCCCTTCAGGTTGTCCCTCTATAGCGACAGATCTATGCTTTGCTTTTTGAGACTTATGCCCTGCTACTAGAAAGCAGAGCTACATAAATCAGCTGAATTTAATTTCTTGTGATAGTCACAGACCATCCACTAACAGGTCATAGTTTTCTCTGAGTTATTCGGTAAATAGTTATCTGAGATCATGCCGGTAGAGCTTTTTAAAGAGCTAC
>KZ507943.1:44244-49244 GCA_002844005.1 Limosa lapponica baueri | reverse complement strand
ATCTGTCAGATTTCACATAGTGCAGTGACTTCATCCTTAAAAACATTACTCGTCCTTGTCAGGGTATTCATGCATCAGCAGATTATTTCAGGCCTAAACCCAGCAAAAGATAAACATGTGATTAACTTTAAATGTGGGAATAATCCAGTGAAATTTGATGGAAACATCATAGCAGAAGAGTTAGGGTTAAGTGCTTTTATGGGTGAGAACCATAAACCAGTGATAGTTCTCTCACTCCAGCCTGTAGGTTTCTATAGAACCACTGATCAGATTAATTAGTTGTTTGGTACTCTTTCTGGCGTATCTGGTCCTGGATACGGGGTGCATCATGGAATTGTCTTAACATCTATGTAAACAGTGTAAACGTGTCAAAAGCTGTTTTTTTGCGCCTTATTTTGTGAGTATTTATTTAAAGCATTAGAGACTCAAGGATGGCTGGATTTCCGCTTAAATCTAACATTTTCACTAGGGTGCCTGGTTTTAATACTCACAAGTTGACTTTGCCTCTACAGTTTTCGAGTAGTTTTATTCAAACTGTAGTGTTATACTGTAGTGTTATTCAAAATGCTTTTGTGCATGCTCTGGTGTTTATGTTGTTTGGATTAAAAATTATTTAAGCTATGCACATAGCAATGGTGCTTCTAGATGCAGAGGTGGAATAAGAGCCCTTAATACTGGTAGCAGACCTATGAATCCTCAATTGGGAGGCTATAACTTAAGTGATTGTATGCTACTTAGCCATCACACCACGTAACTGAATAAATGGCATCATAAGACTTTTCAGCTGGAAGCTGCCCACCTCCATCACTGATGTGGGCACCACCACAGAAACAAAATTTCAGGGGGGAGGCAGAGAAAGCAGGGATTGAAAGAGCCAGTAGAAAGTGAGAAAGCCTAATAATAACAGAAGGGAAACTACAAAACACTCTTCATCACTTTTATAATAAAATATAAACAAGCATATTGATTTAAAAACCCCACTGTTGCTGTCTTTTGTAAATTGAGACAATTGCACTGTTTTGCATTAAAAGATGTTATCCGTCCAAAAGAGCAAGTATGGTCTTATGCAACTAATATCTGCTAAAATGTACCTGACTGCATTGGAAATGTTGCAGTAGATTGGTATAGCAGAGAATAATGAACCGCTGCACCCCATTGAAATGTAATTACACAGCACTCTTGTTCTTAAACCTATAAGGTGAAAGAAAGATGAATAGTGAAAGTAAAAATCGCTGACCCTTCAAAGTTTAATTTACGTTATGCATTCCCTCGCCCTTCTGATAGGTTTTAGAAAGGTCATAATTTAGGGTATTTTGCAGTTGATAAATGATCTGTATGTTTGTGTTCACACGCACCGATTGATTTGTTATAGCCAAAATATTGTTTCTATAACAACCTGCAGGTCCTTAACTAGGCAAACAGGAGATGAACAGGAATCCAAGTGGAAGGTGAAGCGAAATCCGATCCTCCTCAGAGGACAGGGAGTGGGATGAGGGGAGGAAGCAATTTTATGGGCATAGCGGAGGGTGTGGAAGTGAAGGAGGTGGCAGCAAGTTGCCTGGTTGTTTCTTTGCCCTCCTTTGCTCCCACTGGTTTCCCTCTCCTGAGGCTCCTCTGCTCTCCGGGGCCTTTTGTCTGCAGATGACAAAGTCTTTGCAACTCAGATTGCTCCCGCAGTGCAAAGGGCTGCTGGGGCAATTTTCCCGCCTTTCCAGCCTTGGATGAGGCTCCGGTTTCCGGGCCCAGTTGATGCATTATGCATCAGGGCTGCCGGCAACTGACAGCCCCTCAGCCAGCGTCTACTTGAAAAGCAATGGTGCTAATCAAAGTCGACACATTTGAATGTCCAGACACACACACAGAGAAATTTACTAATCAAAAAGTGTATTTCCTAGGGCTGTCTCCAGAGAAATCCGCAGGAAGAAATTGGAATAATTTATTAGCTTACAAGTTTTCGTTGACAGTTAGCCCAAGGCTATTTATCTCTGTAATAGAGAACGTCTCCAATGTGGCAAAATTGACCAAATCAAACAGCTTTGATCAGAAAATGAATCTGGCAAGGCTGTCTGTCTGTGGGTCCCAGGGGAAAGGTGGGAAACAAACAAAAAGATTTAACAAGTGGTCAATAGGAGAAAGAGAGAGAGAGAATTTGCAGCCTGGAAAGTCAGAAGCCTGTAAAATCCTCCCACACAAACACTGAAATGAATTACTGGAGGAAAAAATTATGTCTCACATCATAACATTTAACATTGGACTTGTGCATAATTGGAGCTATGCAGCCCAATGTGATTCTTGCATTAAGGTGATGATAAATAACTGCAGGAGGGGGAAAATGTCTTAACTTCTCCTTAAAGGAGAACAAAATACAAGGACTCCATATCTTCACAAGAACATCGGTCGCTTCACTGCAATCTACCCTTACTGTCCTTTATTAATACCAACTTTGCCACCAAGAGTCAGATGTCCGATAGACTCAAGTACATTGAAAGCCACCGTGAAAGTCACACCAAATTCTGTTTTAGCTGTTTCACTGTATAATCCAGCCATGACTTTGACCGTCTTCCTGCTGGTCACTAAAGGCTTTTTAACTGTAAAATACTAAAAAAAAAGAAATTTTAGGGATAAAGTTAAAAGACAAACTTACAAGTACAGAATTTTGCCTGATGTAATAAACTAGACCTGCCTTCTCTTGGAAGATCATCTGACAATAGAGAATATGGGGGAAAAAGTTCTGGGTAGCAATCAGGAGCTTTTACTTTGCCACAATTTGTCTGTTTTTTATATTATTTAGTACTCTCGTTTCTAGTCATCTGTATGAAATATGGGATACTAATAACTATGGATGAAAAAACTCAATTCTTGTTTGGTATTGAACTGCTTTGTGATCTTTGGGTATAGATGCTTCAAATGCCCATTACATTATTATACCATATTCCCAATGCTACTGCCTCACAGAGAACAAAATGCCAAAGGACAGTAAACTGATTCCCTTTTGCTAGGAATTACAGCATTTCTCCCCAGGTAAGAAATGGTTTTATTTATTCAGATTTTTGTGCTACTGGCTTAGGCAGGAAAAGGTAGAAATAATGTCTCCCCCTCCTAATACATGTTTCTAAATTACATGAAAGAAACGAAAGTGCAGGCCCATCTTAACTTAATAACAAAAGATCAGCAATTTTGTTTTGTTTATATTGGTGAATTGAATAAGCAACCTGCAAACTGAAGCACTCAAACAAGTTGAGATTGAAAGCACTCCAGAAAGTAACCAGGCAGCCCAGTCAGATATCCAGCAGGAAACTGAAGGCGACAGGCTACCTTCTCATGTCTTTCCAGGCCATTTGATGGGACTGTAAGTCCTCAAACCTGATCTATATTGTTACATATGCTTAGATCAGTAGGGAATAGCATGGGAATTCATTTATTTATCACTGTTTGAGGTGATAAATTTATCAGTATTTGAGGAGAAGAGAGAGGCTGGCCTCTTGAATGTTGTTAATCAAATTGAATTTTGAATTGGTTTGTATTGTTATATGAAGTCTCCAACATGAGCTATTTTTGTGCTTGGAAAAATGGAAACTCAAGTTATTGCTAGCCTGAAGATGGTTAGCATCTGTATAAGGTCTGCATTGACATCACTGGGCTGAACCATGAAGCCCTTCGTGATTTCTTAAGTTCTTGGGAAGCAAAGGGGACTTTTGCCTTATTAAGAAATTGAGAGTATTTTATATTTGCATTACAATATGTCAATTTTCCAGACTAAATCAATATAAAAATGGTTTAATTACAGTTTTTATGTAATACGCCAAAATTCAGCATTTTCATGACCTGGCAATAGAAGAGTCGGGATAGTTGGAATGATAAAGCCAAAAAGACCATGTTTCTACTCTCGTCTTTTATACTGGCTCACTGTTTTACATACAGGGAGTTTTTAAATTCTCTAGGACCCAAGGAACATGAAAATTTGAACTGCTGAATTTTCACCATTGTAACTGAAGTCAATACTATCTTTGGACACTCAGCTTCTCCTGTGAGAACCAGGTCTCGTGTCTCAAGATGTGCACCCTGAATCTGCAGATATTTTAAAAACTATTTCCCTTTGCAACTCCTCACTTGCATTTCCCTTTTTGTAAAATGGGATCATATACTTACTTGTCCTTTAAATGGCTATGAGTGCTACACATAAAAAGTATTATACAGGCCTGCCTGGAAAACAAAAGTTTTTCCACTGTCTTCTGCAGAGTTTAAATCAAGACCTTTAAGTGCAAAGAATTGTTTTAAAAGCTGCATTCAAGATGGTGTAGATTTTCTCCATATGTATGTGATGGAATGGAGATAGATTCTAGGGGTGAATGCAATAACATTTTGATGATACACCATACAATGACGAACCTTAGTACACTTCAAGGTATTCTGGAAGCACCATAGTATACCAACATCCCGGTAAAAGGCAGGGATGGGATTCATGTGATCAATTGCAGGTATCTGTCCCTGTTCTAAAGAAACAGGCACATTTTAGGTTCGAGTCATCATAAAGTAAAAGTCTGAAAGAGGTTGGATGAATTGCAAAAAGAACCTCTGTTGACTAGCAGAGATATAGGTACCCAAAGAGAAGATCTTGAAAGTTAAGCAGCTCCAGCTGAGTGGAAATTATTTATGACGGGATCAATCCAGAGTCTGCTGATGACAACTGTCTTCTCTTCCACAGTTCCAGTGAGTAGCTAGTCTAAGACTGGTTGGAATGGGCTCACACCTTTTAGACAGGGTTCTCAAAGGTCTTGGTCTTCTATGCCCTTGTCCTTTGTATGTGCAATGTATTCAAAGCTCTTTGAGGCATCCCTAGAAATCACACTAGAGATAGATATTGCTCTAGATAGATTGGAACATTGGGCAATGATTAATGGGATGAAATCTAACATGTCCAAATACTGGATTCTGCACCCAGGATGAAGTAACACCGGCCACAGGTCTCAATGGAGAGAGGAGTGGCTGGAGAGCAGCCC